>OZ020274.1:730120-932620 GCA_963971205.1 Aethes cnicana | reverse complement strand
AAACCGTAATTTCTAAACAAGATGCCTGAACTAGATTTACTTCACGGACCACAGTTTTATGACTATTTTTGATAAAAACTACCACTCCATCATTTTGATTTTGTTGATTGTTAGTATTAAATGTTATATAATTATCTAGATGTGGGATGGCTTTACCTGTCTGCAGTCTACATTCACTAAGTATGATTATGTCAGGGGTGAATTTTAGTTGAGTAATAGTTGTAAGAAGATCGTCCATGTTTTTATATACGCTTCTAATGTTTTGTGAGATGATAGTAAAGTCAGAATGATGAAATTTAGCATGTCCTGGTAGGTCATTTACTGAGCAGCTCGTGGACAGGGCGATGTTTATATCGTCTAACTGCTTTAGAGTTGTAATGGTACTATCCATAATTTAAGGGTGATAGGCACAACCGTGTGGCAGTTGGTGTACTCAGGAGTGAGGTATTCACTGATAGAGGACCAGCAATAGTAAACGCGTAAAATATTTTTTTGATGTTGTTTGTGTGTGAATGAGTTTGTGTTGGTGTGTATTTTAGTGTATAATGAATGTGTGAGTGTTGAGTGTTAGTATGCAAGTTAATTAAGCTTAGCAAAACAGTGATTAATTCATCAGTGAGAGGCACTACTAGATTTACATGAACTCGATTACAGAGTAAAGTAGCTAATATTAAACTACAGTATGTTTGACATTCGAAGTTTTTAGTGAACAGTAGTCATGTTTCTTGTGTTAATCTATGCACCTGTGACTCGCTGCTGATGCATATTATCGGCGAAGTGTCGTTCTTCCGGACGAAGACCCTCCCAAATGTAGTCCAGCAGTATTTGTAGCTTTTTGTTTTCGCTAGGTCGCGCGCCAAGAAGCGCAAGCGTGCCGCCCTAGCTGTAAGCTGCTCCGACACAAATACTGGAGAGTTCTCATTTCTGGTAAAGCCAAGATGTTTGGCGCACAGCTTGCTGTTTAGGTTTTTGAGGTTGTGCTGTTTGCATTTTTGAAGGAAGTCCGTCTTAAGAAGAGCAGATGTCAGCTCCACAATAATAGGACCATATCGCTTGTCGTCTTTCTTACTCCTGATCCTAAATATGTCCGCAATATTCATGGGCGAGAGCTTGCCGTCAATAGCCTCAGAAAGTCTCAGTACCAAATTAATTAGGTCACTCCGTGACTCTTTTTCAAGTAGAGGTACATTCTTGATTTCTAGGTTTCTCTTACGATTCTCTCTTTGCATGTCTTCCATCCTCTCCTCCAGCAAATGTATGTGTTCCCTGTCCTCCTTCCTGTCAGCCTCCAGCTTGTCTACCTGTTTCCTGAGCTCGTCAGTTTGCGAGGCTAGGAACGCAATGGAGGTCTCAATATTGGCGTTCGACTCCTTTATTTGAAGAAGAGTTGGTGTTATTATTTTCAATTCTTTTTCGTGGGATACCATCATGCTACTTATCATATTTCTCATTTCTTCCTTGAATTGTGCAAAATCTGTCCCCGGGCTCTCTCTCGGTCTTTTGTATTTACGTTGAGTGACAAAATTGGGTGGGGTAAGACCTGACCCATCAATGCTCTGTTCAGTCATAGTCAGGTCGAGTGAGGAGTCGCCCTCAACGCACCTTATTTCCGAGTTGCTGTCTTCCATTATAATAGTGCGTGGGTACTAAAGGATTATAAGCAGAAGGTATACGTTGTGGGGGCACTCCGCTGCACGTTGTCACAAGAACTTTCACCACACAGCACTCGTCACAGCACAATTCACTGGCGCAGTGGCGCTGGCGCAGTAGCGCCGAAAGTGGCGCCGGTGTAGTGGCGCTGGCGTAGTGGCGCACAAAGTGGCGCCGCGGCGGTGGCGCTGGAGCAGTGGCGCCAAAAGTGGCGCCGGTGTAGTGGCGCTGGCGCAGTGGCGCACAAAGTGGCGCCGCAGCGGTGGCGCTGGAGCAGTGGCGCCGAAAGTGGCGCTGGCGCACTGAGTGGCACCGAAAGTGGCGCTTGCAAAATGGGAGCACTGGCGCGTATCGACCGATCTCGACCACGGCTGGCGCGAGGATGACGGACACTGGATTGATTAGGATGAATTTTAGTATAGTTTTTATCCTGGAATAAAGGTTCCTTCGGTGGGGTGGAAGTGAAAAGGGCGTGACTGTTTTTCATTGTGAAATTCAACGCAGACTAAGTCGCGGACGCGGACATGACAGTTTTTTTTTCAACGTTATTGGAAGGCAAACGAACACAGAGGCTTTCTGAAGGTAAGCGGTCACTGGGGGCCATGGTCATAAGAAATCATAAGATTTCGAATGCATTGCCAACCCTCAGGCCTAAAATGGAATGCCTCTATGGCAGTAATTTCACCGACTGCCTTAGCTCCTTACACTTTAAGATAACAGTGCGAGCACTTCTATTACTTCTCCTCCGGTTTCGTTCAAAATGGAACTAAACATTTAACTTTACACATTTTACTTGTTTTTCTTATAATGAAAAATCTGAAATTTGTCACTGAAGTTGTCTGTTTGAATTGTTTAGTGGTTTCAATGTAAATCACCCTGATATTTACCTATTTGCCCACCGCAGCGAAAAAACGAGGATCGCTCAAAACTTTAACACATTAAAAAAAAACTTTAATCCTGCGAAGGTAAATTAGTAAAAGTTAGGTACTTAAATACCAGACAGTCTAACATTGTGAATTTCTTTTAGGATAGCGAGAAAAAAATATGTGAAACTTTGGAAGTTGTCGATCATAACCGAATAGTTTGTGAACTTACCTAACCTAATAATAGTGAACTTGCGAACAAAAGCAAATTGAATTTTGAACTTATCGAACTGTTAATTTCCCTTGGCTTAATTTCTCTTTGCGCTCGCAATGTGTCTCGACAGCCTATTATGTAGAACCCACAGACGAACTCACAAGTCGCTAAAATTTTAGTTCCTTTTCACAGTTAGAATTATACCGAATTCAATAATGAACTAATGAACCTTTCATTCTAGGTGCGTTACTGAGACAAGGCAACACAATGTTTAGTGAATTTTCAGTTTGATTATACAACTCTTAGCTCCTCTTGCCCCCCTGTTTAGTTCCTACTTACAATTAAAATTTGAAGTTTTATTATATAATCCATATCCATACTAATCTATACTAATATTATAAACGCGAAAGTAACTCTGTCTGTCTGTCTGTCTGTCTGTCTGTTACCTCTTCACGCTTCAACCGCTGGACCGATTGAAATGCAATTTGGCATGGAGATACTTGGGGTCCCGGGAAAGGACATAGGCTACTTTTTATCCCGGAAAAACGCATAGTTCCCGCTGGAACGCGATAACCGAATTCCACGCGGGCGAAGTCGCGGGCAGAAGCTAGTAATACTATAAATGCGAAAGTAACTCTGTCTGTCTGTTACCTCTTCACGTTTCAACCGCTTGACCGATCTGGATGAAATTTGGCGTGGAGATAGTTGGAGTCCCGGGAAAGGACATAGGCTACTTTTCATCCCGGCAAAACGCGTAGTTCCCGCGGGAACGCGATAACCGAATTCCACGCGGGCGAAGTCGCGGTCAGAAGCTAGTTAATATTATAGATGCGAAAGTAACGCTGTCTGACTGTCTGTCTGTCTGTCTGTCTGTCTGTCTGTTACCTCTTCACGCTTCAACCGCTGGATCGATCTAGATGAAATTTGCCGTGTAGATAGTTGGAGTCCCGGGAAAGGACACAGGCTACTTTTCATCCCGTAAAAACGCGTAGTTCCCGCGGGAACGCGATAACCGAATCCCACGCGGGCGAAGTCGCGGGCAGAAGCCAGTTTATTATAAATTAACTGCTTGACTGAACATTGAACAAGGAAATCACATTTTCCGAATAATCAACATTAGAGTAAGAACACGATGGATGGATATGTCAATTCGACCTTGATCCGCTTCGGTTCGTACCCGACATAGGGACGGGTCGGGTCCGTCCCTTGTCCGTCATTCTTAGGTATGACGAGGATTATAGTCAAGCTATACGTTACTTTTGCATTAAAAACGAAAATGCTGGCCTCTATCTCACACAGAGATGAGCATCAACGTGGCAATGCTGCCAGCATTTTGGGTACCATGCCTTGTAGTGTTGGCCTACAGTTAGATTAATGAAGTAGTACGTACGATTTTTCATAATTTTGTAAATTTATTTTGTTTTCATAATACCCTTATAAATCTATAAGAGTAAAAATATCATCCTACGTGTACACAGCGTACATACTTTCATGTTTATCGCTCACTTGCCTCATAGATCATATCATATCATCATCATCATCATCATTTCAGCCGAAAAACGTCCACTGCTGGACATAGGCCTCCCCCAAGGCTCGCCACTCAGACCGGTCCTGTGCTACTTGCTTCCACCGGTTTCCCGCGACCCTCACGAGGTCGTCGCTTCATCTTGTTGGAGGCCTACCGACAGCTCGTCTCCCGGTTCGCGGGCGCCACTCGAGAACTTTCCGGCCCCATCGGCCATCAGTCCTGCGAGCAATGTGCCCCGCCCA
Source organism: Aethes cnicana (assembly GCA_963971205.1). Classification (NCBI taxonomy): domain Eukaryota; kingdom Metazoa; phylum Arthropoda; class Insecta; order Lepidoptera; family Tortricidae; genus Aethes; species Aethes cnicana. Next base: position 928,123 of record OZ020274.1, on the reverse strand, counting down.
CTGCCACTTAAGGCTCGCAATTCTTCGGGCTATGTCGGTGACCCTAGTTCTACTGCGGATATCCTCATTTCTGATTCTATCACGCAGAGAAACCCCGAACATAGCCCTCTCCATTGCCCTCTGAGTGACTTTGAGCCTTCTCTTCATATCATAGAACTTTTTATTATTTATTATGTTCTATGATCTTCATAGATCATAGAACATAATAAATTCCTAATACCGAAAATTACACTGATTAGCAATGTGTTACAAGGCGTTAACCTTCACTACCCACACCCTAGTGATTAGAGATTGAACGGTACTAAATACAAATGCAAATAGATATTTAAATCACAGAACCGCGTTGCCATTTAAATGACGAGTCCGAGAATCCATGAAAATTAAGGAGAATTCCAATTTCATGTCAAAGATCGAGTAGGTACGTGTTCTGTTTATTGAAAGAAGCGAGTGTTCAGGTTTGTACTCGTAGAAAACGATTGCATGGTCTAGATTATTTTCCTCCGCTTTTATTCAATAATGATAATATCTTGGGACATTTCACACAAATTGACCTAGTCCCAAACTAGGCAAAGCTTGATGGGTGCTAGACAACGATATAAATACTTATATAGAGAAATACATACACATATAAACAATATACATGTATATAATGTTTTTTTACTAATGATTAAGTGACTCTTACTTATCTAAATGCCACCTTAAAGTAAACTATTTAACCTTCTACGAGTATCCCTATGATTTGGACTTATGTGGAGTAAAAAAAACTAATTTTACTCCACTTTATTGTATCGTACCTACACGGCGTTTTAAAATCTCTTTTGAAAGGCCGATTATACATAGATTATCACTTACTTGGCCAAAATTCCACCAGTTAGGTAAAGATCTTCTACTATCTAAAGTCTTTCGCGCCTTCACAATCACGCACTTTCAAAACGCTTCAATTTTTTATTATTATTTATAAAGCACCACCAAAACTCTCAACGCATAGTTGATGGCTGTCTCAGCACGCACGCATGTGTTGAGAGTGTTGGTGGGGCTTTTTAAATACATTCAAGCGTTTTGAAATGTGAAGGCGCGGACTTTAGATAGTAAAAGATTCTACCTCAAATTACTCTTAAATGGTTTAGGCCCACTTGCACCAAACTGCTAACTTCTGGTTAACCGCTTAACTCTTATTTGTATGAATTTAACTTGAGTTAGAAGCTAACCCGATGTTAGCAGCATTTGTTGCAAGTTGGCTTTGGATGACAATCAGTATTAACAAGCACCTTAGCTGCGTTCCGAATCGCGCCCAGAGCGCCCACGGCACCGTGCATCCTTTTTCCACTTGGGACTTCCAAGAGCAAAAGGGATGCAGTGCTGTGAGCGCTCTGAGCGCGATTCGGAACGCAGCCCAAAACAAGCAAGTCTTCTCGTTTACAAAATAAAATAAGTTTTTTCAAAAATTAAATTTTTGGTGCACGCTTTTATTGCTGACTGTACTTTTCTTTATAAATCCTTCATCTACCCTTCAAGACAAATAAAACGAGCCCAAATTCGATGGGTTTATGTAGTTTTATTACGGCTCCATCATGAGATCAGCTCCACGTCATCGTAATATTGCATTGTCACGCGATTTACATATCCGTGCAAAATTTCAGCTCAATCGGAAATCGGAAAGTGCGTCAAATTTAACTTGCAAGATTCCATTAGGTACATTAGTACATTACAGACCTAGGGTGGTGATTTCGTAAAATGTCCCAGATCGCAGGTTTCTGTGGCCCGAACCGAAGGTAAGGGCCATAAATATGCGATCTGGGGCTTTACGAATTACCGCCCGTGGTTTGTCAAAAGTTTTACGTCTTGCCTTGGCCAAGAAGTGAGATTTTCTCTCCGCGTAGCGGGCAGAAAATCCCACTTTACGGCCAAGGGTGATGTAAAGTTATACATTACATTCAGGTCGGCCTAATAAAAGCGTGTTAAAAAAGGGTCCCGTCGAATGAATTCTTGAAAGGGAATGTCAACTTAGTTTAGTTCGTAGTAGAATTGATTTTACTAAATCCGTATAAATAATAGAGAAACTCCGCAGACTGGCTGACTCCGTTCGTCCAATTCCCTTTTCCCGGAAATTACGAAAACGTCATTATCAAAATGAAACGTTCAAATGTTCATTATAACCAAGCTTCCGCGATTCGGTTTTCCATAAAATTTATGAATGATTAATATCGTTTGCTTTTACCAGTTGTACCCCGCGACTTCTACTACTACTACTACTACTGTTGTACAAAAGAAAAGTAATGAATTACCTATACACCTCACACTCAGGTCATGTGACGGTAGCGAAACGGCCAAGCGACATATATATGTATATAATTAGCTAAGGTGAAGAGTTTGTGAAGTTAGGATTTGCAGAGTTATTGCGTGTTGAATTAGAAGCTTGGCTATACATATGATCTGATAACTTTTTTACATTGCAAGCCATATTATAGGCTAGGCCTGTGCCCAGCAGTGGGACGCAAATAGGCTGAAGTAGTAGTAGTAGTAGTAGGGTCGGTTACAATTTATTGATTTATATAGGGATCACGTCTACAGTATAATATTGTTGGTGTCGTAAAAATACAATTTTGTGGATTCGTTCAGAACCTGGAAGATTTGATTACATTGGGAAACAAGTTTTCATTTTCGATAGAATACAATGCAATAAGAAATATTAGTGTTGATCTTTCAAGTGCTACGTACAGCTTGCAGGTAATATGTTTTATTTACTACCACCGCTAAACAACATCGGCGCCAATGGAATGTTTATTACTGTAACCACAATACGCTTCATCGAAGATCTAAATTAGAAGTGAGTCAGCCTTTTTTCAGTAAGTGTCGCATAGGCTTAAATTCTACTACTACTACCTACTACTACTACAGCCTATTTGCGTCCCACTGCTGGGCCACAGGCCTCTTCTCATCACGAGAGGGTTTTGGGCTATAGTCCCCACGCGGGCCCAGTGCGGATTGCGGACTTCACACACACATCTTTGAATTACTTCGCAGATGTGTGCAGGTTTCTTCACGATGTTTTCCTTCACCGAAAAGGCTTAACTATAATATTCAAATAATGCAAATCTATATCTAAATATATAAAACTCAAAGGTGACTGACTGACTGACTGACTGACTGATATAGTGATCTATCAACGCACAGCCCAAACCACTGGACGGATCGGGCTGAAATTTGGCATGCAGGTAGATGTTATAACGTAGGCATCCGCTAAGAAAGGATTTTGCAAAGTTCCCACGGGAACGGGAAAAAAAGGGATTTTTACATTTTAATGTTTAGGCGCGTACGAAGTCGCGGGGAAAAGCTAGTAACATATATAATTCAAATAAATATGTTCAATGTTCATGAGTTGGAACAAAAATATGTCAATAGGATTCCATTTTTTCCTTAATTTTAAATGGAAAAGATGAGAATCTTGAAATAAACTGGTAATGATACGCTCCAGCTGGTATCGCTTCGCTGACCCTGCAATGCACGAGTACCCTTGCCTCTCGGAAGCACTCAGGTCCAACGAGATATCGTTGGAAAACAATAGTTAATAACTTTTCAATAGGGATGACGACAGGGTGAAGAAATCGAAATTCTAATTAGTCCGTCAGTCAGGTAATAAAAAAATATTAGACACGTATTTTTTGTTTTATCAAATTAACAAAGAATTACTAAGTTAAAGCGCATTAAAGTTGGAGAGTGGGGGCTAACTACGTCACCGTTAGGTATAGATCGTACCTAACCGTGACATCACGCGACATTGCAACTCAATATATCTCCGTATAAGTTTGATTACGTGAAAAAAGAAAAAATACGTGTCGAATACTTTTCAATAATCTTCCTGATAGACTAAGGAAAAAAAAAGTTGTCGTCATCCCTATTCTACCTGTATCATCTATCGCCATACACACTGTCATTGATGAAACAGGGTAAAGCCACACAAAACCAAACTTGGTCCACCAGGGATTTCATGACAGCGTCAACAAATACAACATTTAGATAACATCAACCGTATATTTCTAGACGTTTCCTCGAAGTTTCGACCAATCAATTATTCAGCCGTGGTTCTGATATAATCCGGTGAACCGGCGATGCTCGTTCGCTGTGAAGTATTTGAGGTGTAATATTTAGTCATCCCAAAAAGGGTGCGAGCAACGATGCCGCGCTCCACGCCCGTTTTTGGGGAAATTAACCTAATTTCTTGTTTTACGCTCATCTTACGTTTTCAAGGTCTCGGCTCACTGAGAATGTTATCCATACTAATATTATGAGTGCGAAAGTAAATTTGCCTGTCCCTAACCTCTTCAAGCTTCAACCGCTGGGCCTATTTAGATTAAATATGGTATAGAATGGAGATAGTTGGAATTCCGGGGAAGGACATATGACGGACTACTCTTTATCCCGGAAAAAAGTATAGTTTCAGCGAGAGCGCGTTAACCGAATTCCGCAAATATATTCAATTTATACGTCTATAGAGAAAGACAAACATGTTTTGAAAAAACGTTTCATGTCAGTTTCATGAAGAGAGACTGCATAATCCAGAACAAGAATTTTCCTAATTGAATCTTTTAGCTTTTAGAAGATTGGTACAATTTTATCTTCCCGCCGAGCAATAAACGAACGATGTATTGTTCCGTAGACGGTAGATAGCGTTCATAGAAAAGTAAATACTTAGAGATACTTCATTTCTGACGTGTAAAAATGCCTCAATGTGGCCAATTTGCTGAATAAATGATTGGTTTGATTTGATTTCATATAGAGCACTTCAAAGGTTGTTTACGTACAGAGTGAAATAGGCACTCAATAAGTAGGCATTGATGTGGAGGCCGTCCGTGTCATGAAGACGTCTCGTTATTCGGAGCATTGTGTTATATGTATTACTTTTTCATTTCATAAAACGTTTTATTGGAAAAAAGATGGAACGATGTCTGTTAATAATACGAGTAAACTAGTACTTACGTATTGCGATTATTTTCCTACGAAAATCAATTTTATTTTTTGTTCAATACAGTCTCAGTTTCAGTGACTTGATACAGGTAAACTTTCTTTATTTCCATTATCGTTTTTATTAACCTACTTCTTCTGTGTTGGTTTGCTAAATTTATGTGAACCGATTTCAACGATTTTTTTTTTGATTTGGTTTAGTTCTGATTCTGGGAAACATGAAAAAATTAGGGAACTCCTTAAAATTTGTAAGCACGTGTATAATTTTATTTTGGTATCATATTCAAATGCTTCAGTGACTCTTACTTAATTTTTTTACATTTCTTACAACAAAAAAAAAATCGACTTTTTATATAAAAAAAATTACAGTAATAATCACAATTATATTCAACTTTTGCACCCTTTAATCGTCGCTTATTAATGTAACTACTTTAATTTTTAAAGTGGGCTTTTTCTTTTAAATGCCTGTAATATTAAGGAAATTGCATAGCTATTTCAGTTACGACATTTATCAATTCCGCACAAAAATAAACATTTCCTCAGACGCATTCAGATTGAATTGATGTAAAAAAATGCCCGGCCTCCGATTATTAGAAAGACATTAGGCGAATTCAATCTCTGAAGAAGTATCCCTTTAGACGTTTCCCGTCGAATTGAAACTCCGGACTTCCTTATTCAATTACTAGATTGATTACAAGTCAATTGGGTAGGTTTGCTCTATTTCTCTCTGGTACAGTCGAGTTCATTAATATGTGTACACTTTTGGACCTTATTACAACGTAGTAAAGTGCAAAAGTGTGTATATATTGGCGAACTCGACTGTACGCGAGAGAGATCATCATATATAGGTTCAACTAGATGATGGATGTCACAGGGCGGACACGGCCTATAAAAGCACGGTTTCGAACACAATTCGAATGAAGTGTCAATGTTTGCGTGCGAGGACGTATGTGTGCGTGCGAGGACGTCTGTACACTTGTAAATGTGTGTGTACCAACTACGCGGGCCAGTGATCCAATCTCCATCTCCGGATGAAACAAATGACGGTAAGGGCGAATTGGGCGCGAGTTGCGCGAGGGCTAGATTCAGGCGGGGGATTCCGTGGCCATTCTGTATGTAGACTATTAAATATTCTGTGATGATGTATAACGAAAGAGGTGTATAATACTGATTCTTATTAAGAGGCCATTACATTTCTTTTCTTTATTCCTCGATATAGGACCTCATGTATATAAATAAACAAACGAAATAGCGGTATAATGAACACGGAGAACTTAAGTAACTTCCCGATTGTTGTGGTTACAGAAGTTTTGCTCACTAACGAATTTTGCTGTAGGTAGGCGTTGGATGTAGAACAAAATAACCTTTCATTTTATAAAAAAGAAACCAAGTAGATACACCTTAGGGTTTATTAATCCTCTACAACCTCATAGTAGGTCCTTTAAAAACTCCATCTAAATCGGTTCACACATCTGTTACAGACACACACGAAATAGTACCCTGCTTTTACTATCGGGAGTCGAAATAACCAGTGGCTCTTGTCATTTTAGCAAGTAAGATAATCTCCCAATTTAGAAGTGACAATTAAAAGGAACATTTAATAAATAATTCCTTAGCCAAAATTAAAAAAGCTTTGCAATTAAACCTCAAAGCTATGAATAATTTAAACAGTGAAAAATTCCAAATTTGTTTACAGAAGGCTTTGGCTTTGAAATCGTAAATCAGTTACTTTTGGGGAAGCATATTTTATTTAAGACCGGTTTCAACCGTCGCTATCTCTTAGAAAGATTTCTCATGATTTACTTACTTGTTTTATAGACGTGACCTATTATAGTAATAAGTAATGATCATTTTATTTACTTAGGCCCGGTTTCCATACCACAAAACGCATACGTATACGTTTTGGCAACGGATGGTTAAATTTTACATTTGCAACAAAGATAATCTGTCAAATATTAACCATCCAAATAGCCAAAACGAGCCTTTAGTGTATACAAAAATATTATTTTAAAATTTTCCTTTTCTTATAGCGGATGACGGGAGAATTTTACGATTTTCGATATTATAGGTATAAATAGATCTCCGGCTTTCCTCTGTATTTTTTTTAGATTTCGATTTTTTATAGAAATGGCCAAGACTAGACACGTACTGAATGAGATAAACAAAACTGTTCATTTATACCTTTTTATCAGTAAATCACATTAATCACAACGGAGAAAAAACTTAAACAGAAACCAAGCCAACTGCCATCTTGCATTGACGACAGACTATCCAGTCTTGTTGGGCAGCGCGTTACTCTATGATATCATTCAACGTGGTGTGGTGTAGATCTCTTTTCAGCTAACAGTACATATATCGAATGAACGAGTCATAATGATGCTAATGAAGATGATGATTTTGTCTACTGAATGCAGAAGGCACAATAATATAACGAATGAAAACATAACCAGCCCGTAGCCAGATGTGATTAAAATGACTGAGTGTATTTCACCGTTCAAGAAAATTTACGTAGAAATTTGTATAGCAGTCGGAATTTTACGCAGCGTTTGATGCTCCGAATTTTAGAAGTAAATTCCTGAGGTCCCGCAACATTTACAACTTTTCCCTTGAAATAAAACGAACTGTGGAAGGGTTTAAGTTAAAGTACCCACTTTAAAGTATAAATAGCAGTGCTCGCACTGTTGTATTCCAGTAGGGGGTTAAGGCAGCCGGTGAAATTTCTGGCACAGAGGCATTCCATCTTAGGCCTCAGGGTGGGCAACGCATTCGAGATCTTATTTTTTCTTAATGGGGGATCATAGGATTTCGGTGTCCATGGGTCGCTGTGACCACTTACCATCAGGTGGGCTGTGCGCTCGTTTGCCTATACCATTGGTATAAAAAAGGCATTCTTCAACGATCGGAGAGGAGCAGATGATACAATGGGTAGGTACTTGAAAATTCATTATGAGACAAACGGTTTAGCTTCGGTAGTTATTATGATCTCCAAAACCTATCTTATTTGACTGCAAATGTATCAAGATACTTAATGCTTAAAACAGAATTACGTATGTAACTTACCTATACTCATAAAACTTTGCCTCCATGTGCTACTGTTGTTCTACTCTTTGTTAAATGGAATGTGCTCTCAGGAAATGTTTTACATGATTCTAACAGCCAGTTACCTTTTAAGTACTGCTTGTCATCAGCAGAATGTTTACCCCACAACTTAGAACCACTCTAAGATCTCGCATTACGAGTATTCAGTTACAAAGGTGTTTCCTACCCAGAACAGAGCTGTGGAATGAGCTTACTGCTAAGGTATATCCAAATGAGTAAAACTTGAGTTTCTGCAAGAAGTGACTTCTTAGCATCAGGCCGTATGCTTTTTTGTTATCCTAAGTTGTATAAAAAAAAAACTCAGGGGTAAATTACAGGAGTCTATTCAATTTACGAGGTCAAATGTTCCACAGCTAAGCCGCTTCGTTTTCTTCGTTGTTACATCAATAGACCTGTTAAAATGAGTGCACCGAAGAATCAGGATGGAGCAGCCAATTAGGTGATCGCAAAATTTTACTCCATCAAATTTTGCTATATACAGGATTCAAATTCATCATCATTTTCTAGTCTTAGTCCCTGTTAGCTGAGTCACTTGACATAACTGCAAACACTATGAATGATTTTCACTCGAAATCACTCACAGTTTTGATCAAATTGTTCATAGTGTAGCGGGGGGTTGATGTTAGCTCAGGTAGATGCTGCAGGCACGGAGATCAGCGGTGGAATCCGAAGACACGAAGACGATGCCCAGCTTATTAGAATATCTAAATCTTGAAGACTGGCCTACCACTGCCCTAACACTGTCTAACTAAGGAATAATAGATTTCAAGTTGAATTGATATTATATTTTGAGAGATGCGCACATTACAAAGGATAGTAAAAAACTCAATAATAAAAGCTACACAATATTCTACGCTTAAAATTACCTATTTTTGGAAGAGAATGTGTCAACTAACCGATTGTACTCGGCCAGTCTCCACATTTCCCACCTCCACCAAATGTAGCGGGGGGTTGATGTTAGCTCAGGTAGATGCTGCAGGCACGGAGATCAGCGGTGGAATCCGAAGACACGAAGACGATGCCCAGCTTATTAGAATATCTAAATCTTGAAGACTGGCCTACCACTGCCCTAACACTGTCTAACTAAGGAATAATAGATTTCAAGTTGAATTGATATTATATTTTGAGAGATGCGCACATTACAAAGGATAGTAAAAAACTCAATAATAAAAGCTACACAATATTCTACGCTTAAAATTACCTATTTTTGGAAGAGAATGTGTCAACTAACCGATTGTACTCGGCCAGTCTCCACAGTGTTCATAGTTGTCATAGATGTACGATGAGCGCAAAAGTTAGAATAACGGAAGCTACTTCGTCTTCCATCCGATAAGGGTCTCCAATATAGTCGTCAGCTTGTCTTTTCTTGTCACATCAGCATGGTCTCCGACATGTTTATGTCACAACAAAAGAAAGTAAACCCGTTAATTTATAGAAAAAGAAAACGGCCTCTCACTTTGTTGTTTAACACTTTTGACATTTCAAAACAACATCAACAGTCGTCTAAGGAAGATAATTAAATTAATTGAATCTCCGTTAATTACTGTAACGCGATTGGGGTGCGATTCGGTGACGCCGTGAGCTGTCCGCTGTGGACTCAATGGGAATAATGAGATTTTCAAAATAGGGTAGAATAAACTTGTTCGCTTTAAGCTCGGTGGATTAAGATCGTGGGCCACGAAACCGCGGTCCTTTTCAAAGTTTTGAAGTTACTTAACTTGTGACATAAATAATAAGTCACCGTGGAAGAATAAATTCTCCTGAAACAAAAGGCGTTTGATAAACGGGTTAGCTATATAGAATAATTATTTTTCGTAGACAAACATTCGGTAGGTTATCAAAAATTAAATAATTTTTGATGCTTCTAGTTTCTTTTATTACCTACTTGCGTCCTTTGCAGCAAAAAGCACATCTCCAAAATTACAATGATGTAATGTCGGTCACTCTCACATTTTTATCAGTACTTACAATCAGCATAGCCTAAGTTACGGCAAAATCCAAGTACTGCAATTGTTGCTCCACTTTAAACTTTATTTTTATTCTTTCGTAATTTTGCTTCATGCCTCTCGTCTCGTGGCTCCGCACCGTGATATCCTAAATAGGTATATTTTGTTTCTATCACGATGAGACTGTATAATTTTGTTACTCAGCTGCGTCAAAGGGATCTGACGACGGTACCAATTAATTTGTGAGATTTCTGTTCTATTTTAACCTCACGCGCAAACTCCAGTGGCTCTATAGGGAGACTTTATTTCTTACAAAATGAGGAATTCGGGCATTCCGTGATTTTGTTTTGTTCATGTTTGCTGTCACTACTTAAATGGTTAGTCGTGTAAGGAGAAACAAATACTTCGCGTGATGTGTTTTATAAAGATCGACTAGTTAATGTAATTTTATTGTACCTTGAACTTTTTTGTTCTCATTACACGCCTATTTGCGAATCATCATCATCATCATGATCATCATTTCAGCCGATAGACGTCCACTGCTGTACATAGGCTTCCCGCAAGGCGCGCCACTCAGACCGGTCCTGTGCCACTCGCATCCACCGCGTTCCCGCGACCTTTAAAAGGTCGTCACTCCATCTTGTTCATCTATTTGCGAATATACCTACTTATTTTTTATACTAGGCACTTCCATCCAACAGGTGGCCATTTCTAATGTAACTATTTGAAACAAACTCCTGTGCCATGCGACTACGTCCACGTGGAATATAAAATTAAAAACAACTTTCAAATATCAAATTTTGTATACTTTTCTTAATGCAAATCGGATCAGTAGTTCCGGAGATTAAGTTCATCATAACAGACAGTCAGACAGAAAGCGAAAGCCAAAAATGCTGCTTATAAGTATATAAATTATTGTTTAACCAACTTTAATAATTTAAAAAAACAAAAAACCCGACTGCGTAAAAAACTAAAAAGAAAAAAACAAGATTACTTAGTTCAGTAGTAGCTAGGATTATGTTAAGTAATATTTACCGTCGCCATCAGATATATGGTAGCGAACAATGTGATCATAAATATCTGGACACGATCTTACTGTCAAGACGTTAGACTACATGCTCAGATATTTCTGATCATTCTTGCTTGCTCATATTACGTCTAATGGCGATCGTACCTACTGAGAAAATACACCATGGAAATAATTTCATGTTCGACACTAACATAAATCAAATATTGATTGCTATTGAGGAATCTAAAGATGCCTACTATCGGGACCCATTATTTGTAACATTTTACCCTAGATTTTAAATGGGTCCCGACTGTAGGCATCTTTAGATTCCTCAATAGCAATCAATATTTGATTTAAGTTAGTGTCGAACATGAAATTATTTCCATGGTGTATTTTCTCAGTAGGTACGATCGCCATTAGACGTAATATGAGCAAGCAAGAATGATCAGAAATATCTGAGCATGTAGTCTAACGTCTTGACAGTAAGATCGTGTCCAGATATTTATGATCACATTGTTCGCTACCATATATCTGATGGCGACGGTAAATATTACTTAACATAATCCAAGCTACTACTGAACTAAGTAATCTTGTTTTTTTCTTTTTAGTTTTTTACGCAGTTGGGTTTTTTGTTTTTTTAAATTAACTTTTTTTATTTTACTATTTTTAGTTAGGAGTTATAAGACCGTAAATTCCGCAATCTTGTCATTTCATGGAGAGAGTTGCTATCGTGGGGATTATTAAGTAGCTTGCGATGATCTAAATTACTGATTATTAATCCCTCTAGAGACCTAACCCGGCTCAAAGCTACATAAGCCTGACCCTTCGCAAAAATGGGTGTACCTAAATCAACCACAGCTCGGTCCCAGGTAGTTCCTTGTAGCTTATGTACAGTAACACCCCAGCACAATATCTAGCGACCAAGCTTTGCTCGACACCGAGTTTTCTCAGGTACCTATTCCAAATTTCATCCAAAACGTTAGAGGCGATTCTGAAATCGCTTGTATAAATAAATAAACATACAAGATTAGGCGCGTTTACAGTACAAGATCTACAGGTTGAAATCAAAGACGTGAATGCATATGAGTTTATCTGGGATAAAAAGTAGCTTATGTCTTTTTTCCGAAATCCAACTATCTCCGTACAAAATTTAATCTAAATCGGGCACGAAGTTATCATCGAGTACGGAAAGTCTAAATCTGCGCGAGACGAAGTCGCGGGCAACGGCTAGTCTATATTATATATTATATACTAGCTGTTTCCCGCGACTTAGTACGCGCGTGAACATCAAAATGTAAAAATTCCGTTCCCGTGGGAATTTCGAGCAATCCTCTCTTAGTGCACCCCTACACTCCCCAAGGAACCTACATGCTAACTTTCTGATATCTACAACCGGTGGTTTGGCCTGTGCGTTGTTACATCAGTCAATCAGTTTTGCTTTTTAAATTTTCAGAACTATTATTTTATATATTATTATTATTATAATATTATAAATGCGAAAGTATGATGAAGTAATTCTAACGTATACTTGCGTCCGGTACCTGTAAGCTACCGAAGCTTGCCAAGCGTGTAAACGCACCATTACCATTACGTAAGATCATAATCAGTCACTGAGAAAAGCACCAACAGAAAAATATTTGCGATTGCAGCGCCACCTACCGGGTCCAATTGTGTTTTAAATTAATCCAGGAAGCCATTCAAATAAGCACACAAAGTTTCAACCAAATCAGTCTAGTCGTTTAGGAGGAGCAGGGTGACAAACACACGTAAGAAGAATTATAATTATACCTAAGTACTTATATTAAAATTTATAACTTGAGATTGCACTTCATTTATGCATATACTTTACCTGCTTTCCAACAGGCGAGCCGACGGAACACATTTCAAAACTCACTATCCATCAGGTGGGCCAAAATTATTAATTTACTAATTATAAAAATGATAGAAACTCATATCGGATCAGTGCGACAGACGCGTGCGTCTGTCGCATCCGTCGACCGCACGCGTCAGTCGCAACCCACGAAAACGTCTCCATAATTCCCATACTACACCGGCCGCATCGCCGGCACGCGTCGGCCGCAGCCGCAAGCCGCAGCGATCGATCGGAGACATCCAAAACCGACCTTAACCCGGCTTAAAACGCTGGCTCTATTAAAATTCTTCAAGTCAACCGATAGATGGCGCTACTGGTACTACATTCGAGTATTAGGTAGCTATTTTATTTATTTACGAGCGCTGAGTACTGACTAGTGTAATGGTGTACCTATAATCAATTAGGTTATATTGTACTGTAATAAGTAGGTAAATAACACTATTGACACTTTAAATGTAATAACGAAACTAAAAGTCTTCAAGTCAACGGATAGATGACGCTACTGGTACACTACATTGCACATGCGTACGTACTTGATTGAAGTTTGAGATTTATGAAAAACATTATTATTATTTTATAGTCGTCGTGACCTGCTTGAAGATTCGTTGATCTAGATTATTTCCTGTGTTGCTAATTCGAACGGATTTACTACTGGGTGGATATAGGTACCTACTTTACGTGGTTAGTAAAGGAACTTTGAATCGTTTTAAATCATAAACGGTTCTTTTGTCTGAAAAATGGTCAAAGAAACCTAATAATGATTTTTAAATACCTATTCAACGATGCCTCACATGTCATAGTTGGTTGACTTTTATTTTTTTATTTTGTACAATATGGCGTCTGATGGCCGCCATTTTGAATTTTGATTAATTTCATATCTTCAGTGACACTCGCGCAATTCAGACGAATCGATTGACGTATGATTCATTAAAATCGACCCACGCGTTTGATCTCTAGTGTGCCACAAAGGAACAAACATACATACATACATACATACATACATACATAGACAGGTAAACACATAACCCTCCTTTGCGGTGCGCAGTCGGGTAAAAAGGAGCACTTTCTCAATTCGACTGAATCTAATTTATTTTCTATGTATGTTCACCGAAAATAAATAGTAAACGTGAACCAATTTCGATGATTATTTTTTTATTCTAAAGGGTCCAAGTTTGTCCCATATTAGTTTGATTCAGATCCGATACTAGTAGAACTAGGATCACCGACATAGCCCGAAGAATTGCGAGCCTTAAGTGGCAGTGGGTGGGGCACATTTCTCTCAGGACTGATGGCCGATGGGGCCGGGAAGTTCTCGAGTGGCGCCCGCGAACCGGAAGACGAGCTGTCGGTAGGCCTCCAACAAGATGGAGCGACGACCTCGTGAAGGTCGCGGGAAACCGGTGGAAGCAAGTAGCACAGGACCGGTCTGATTGGCGAGCCTTGGGGGAGGCCTATGTCCAGCAGTGGACGTCTTTTGGCTGAAATGATGATGATGATGATGAGTTCTGATACTGGGATCTATGACAAAATAAGGGAACTCCTCAAAATTTTCTAAGCGTAGTAGTAAATGATTTTGTTGTCAATTTCGAAGACTACAGAATTACTTATGTCCTTGTATAGTAATGTTTGGTAACTGAAGCCGATTTTTTTTTATACAGGCCTTTAAGTGAACAGGCCCAAAGTAATGATATTCATATAGGCCCGGTTCCTATATCCACGAAACGCCTCGTTTTGCCTACGGACGGTTGATTTTTGACATTTGTTCCATAGAGAATATGTCAAATTTTAACCGTCCGTAGGCAAAACGAGGCGTTGTTTGGATATAGGAACCGAGCGATAGTGAACTTGACATTGACATCGGAGTCTGTCGGAGTTTGAATACGATTTCATTTTTTTTATATCTAGAAGAATATACGGGGTCGAACAAAACGTTGTGACGATATTTTACCCACATATCGCTACCGATTTCAAGCATGTTTTTTAGGCTTAAATTTTGTTTAAAGTTGGTAAAAAAAAAAACAGGTATCGCTCAAACCATCAATCCCATATTGGGCCATACATTTTTTTACTAACTCGAAAAGAAATAAAAACCTAGCTAAGAATTGATAGCTGATTACAGAATCAGGGTAGAATATCGGCGTAAAGTTTTGCTTGACCCTATAATTATGAATTAAATTGTTTGGACCCAAATGAAATTTATTTTTATATCATCACATTTTAACTAGAAATTATACACAGATACTTAAAAACAGTTTTCTATTTTACTGAAAGCCCGACATTCTGCCTCGAGCAGCCGAAATTGCCTGCCAACGCAAATAAAAAGCTTTATTAAATCCTAAATCTTTATTTGCTTTCATACTTTATTATGTAAGTATGTTCGTATTCTCATATTTATATTTGCTCTTTGCTTATGACATGACGCCGTAGATTTTATTATCATTAGGAGTTTTTGAGAAATGATTTAAGTACCTATTCCACATTTACGGCTAAATTATGATTTCCGTGTGCGTCAGGTATATCGTCTTCATCGACTTCAACAACAAGTAGGTCGTGTGGTGCTCGTGTAGCAAAATTTTTGTAAATCCGCACACTTCTCATTTCAATGTTACGTCTATCTATCGTTTTAACTGTGTTTAGTTTGTCATTGTTTATTGTTATCGTTTTATTTTTTGTCCAATTTTATGTTTTTCATTTTTCTTGTGCTTATTTTATGTTGTAGTGTCTGTGAAAATAAATGTTATGAGTTATGAGTTATGAGTTATATTCCGAAATGCAGAATACATATTCAGAAATTAGCGGCTCATCAATTTAGCAGAAATAGCATATCAAAAGTCCCGAACCAATCATGCCACTGAAGTTAAATTTAAGAACAAAACCAACAGCAGACAACCTATAGCAGATTCCAATATAACCTTGAATTTATAAACAATCAGATGTTTGTAGAGCCCCAGATAGCCTGTTAATTTGGTTAATCTATACCAGGTATTTGTCCAAGTAACCCTTCTAAGCTACACAAGTTCGCTAAGCTCTTCTGTACACATGACCCGCAGCTTAGCCCTCGACGGTCTGGCGGCTGAGATTACGTGCAAGGCTTCTAAGCATGTGTAGGGATCTTAATGTGGAAACTATTTGGAAGTTAACACTTGGAACAACAAGTCAATGTTCAAGTATTCGGAACCTTACAGGATTAGGGAGATGTAGCTGACGTTAGTGATACGGCTTTTGGGTCATTGCGTCTTCGTGGGCACTCGAGTGTTCATTCAAATTACAAAGTGTGTTAACTATTTATGAGATAAAGACGGATAGAAATTTGAGATGTGTAGTTTTGGGCCAGTTTTTGTACCTATTGTGAACGAAAACGATCTTCGAGCTGACATCTTTGAGCTCAAATTATTTTATTTGTTTATTTGTTCCAAATTAGTAGTACTCATTCCATTCTTTTGATTTGTTATCATTTAGTTCTCCCCGCTTAGAGTGCTATCAAGTGGTCATCTATTTAGTATGTGTTAAATTTGTATTTAGGAAATTTAATAAACGAATTTGATTTGATTAGGAAGTACATATTTTGACCAATTCTATATGAGGCATAGTCAAGCTCGTCGCTAGAATCAATGTACCTATTTGAAAAAGAAAACCCTACATCAATCACTACATTTTACATAAAGAAAGAAACTATGCATGGTTCAGAATTATTTAATTTTTCAAACATTCAACGACTTGTAGTTCAAAGTATTGCACATATTAATGTAGGTAGCTAGTAAATAAGTTAAAGCGCATAAAGTACATTCATTAGAAAATAAACACTAAACAGTAAATACAGACTGACATCACACATAATAAAGACGATAATAATGAGAAGCCATTCAAATTACTTTTGATTCCTAACTAGTAAAGTCCACTAGCTCTTTACGACTTTTTGTTTATTATCTCTGAACTGAATTAGGATTTTGATAGTGATTGTGAGACAAACTATGTAAGGTAATGATCCTTTCATTTAAAGGGATGAAACGAGATTTGAAACTTTAGTATGAAATCCCACGCAAATAAAGATGCGAGCAGAAGCCAGACTTAACGTACTTAACAAAATGACTATCCTACATATATTACGGTAAGAGTAGGGTATAGGCAACTGGAAACAAAGTTGGCTAAGCTCTGACAAGCTGCGGTTGCTGCTAAGAGCTGATTGGCCACATTCACGACGTAACGTATGGGATTGTTGAGGGGCGCAAGCTATAGACGTATCAAAGGAATGAATACTCGTAATATTCCTAAAGAACTGATTGAATAAACAGATCATTTTACCACCTGGATTTGGCGATTTGACGAACCTGGAAAGTTAAAAGTAAAAAAAATCGTCCGCTTAATAAATTATTACGTATGATACAAAAGAGAGGCAAATCATAAAAGTTAATTTCTTACATTTAATTACCTGATTTGGAAACGCGGTTGATGCGAGTGGCACAGGACCAGTCTGAGTGGCGCGCCTTGGGGGAGGCCTATGTCCAGCAGTTTACATTTTCAGCTGAAATGATGATGATGATGAATTACCTGATTAATAATGTCATAGGATATGATAGACTTCTCTTCACGTACGAATAACATGGGAAAATATGTAATTCATTAAAAATAATTGTGAGTTCAAATTAACCGATGATACGCTAGACAAAAGATCACAGTGACGCTAATCTAAAAATCTTGTTATTTTGTATCTTTCTACTTTATTATTAAGTACCTAACTCAAATGCATTAATTGATTAAAACTGACAAATACATTAAGGAAGTTCGCTTTTAACTTGCAGCCAGTCTGAACCGCCAAGAGATCTTACGTTCTAATTATAATATCAATACGTGCAGAATTGTCGCGTTCTGCTCTGGCTTCTAAGTACGGTAATATATTTACTTGAAATGCATAATCAAGTAACTATATAGCTGACAGTTGGTTACAGTTCCAAACTATGTTTCATATTGCGACGTGCAGATGCAGAGGTGAGTCTCTAAGGAGCACTGAGTTTCCACTAGTTACTTCCATACAATAACTCCTCGTATATGACGAATTACGTAACAACGGTAATTGAATGAATCGTCAAGTTCGTGTGAAGTATAAACCTGGATGTTACGTATTTAGTTTATGGTTTAGCAAAAACTTACTAGCTCGTTATTTTTAAGAATTTTGGGCCAGGATTCCTCCATATATTTTTTAGTTTATTTAGAAAGAACGAACAAATTATAAAAGAAAGAACGAATAAAGCCAAAAAAATACTGCCAAAAAATATAAAATTAAAAGTGAATAACTTAAATATAGATCAACCTAACGTAATCGCAGAAATTTTTAACGAATACTTCGCGTCAATTGGAGAAAATGATCCAAATAACCAACCTACAAGTCGTCGGCCTGTCCAAGGGCCCGCTGGTTGTAACTCCATGTTTCTCAGCCAGGTAGATGAAACCGAAGTAAACAAAATAATTCAAAAATTAAAAAATAAAACCAGTTTCGGCCATGATGAGATTCCTCCTTGCCTTGTTAAAAAATGTAAGGAGGAACTTACTGCGCCTTTAACTTACCTGCTAAATGAATCTTTTAACGAGGCCACTTTCCCCGACCTTTTAAAAATCTCAATAATTAAACCTAAACCTAAAACAACAACAGCCAGCAGTACTGACCAGTTTCGACCTATATCACTACTATCAACATTTTCTAAAATCTTTGAAACGGCGATGGCGAATAGATTAAACACTTTCTGTGAAAAATATAATATATACGACAGTAGTCAAAATGGTTTCAGGAAACAAAAATCATGTATAGATGCAGTGTACAATTTTACAAATGAAATACTAAACATAATAAATAAACGGAAATACGCAATAACAGCTATGTTGGACATGAGTAAGGCATACGATAGGGTTTCACACAAAATCCTACTAGAAAAACTTTACGGGATAGGTGTACGAGGACTACCTTACAAGTGGTTCAAATCCTACCTAGAAAACAGAGAACAATATGTAAACATAGAGCACTATAACCCGGAAAAAAATTATATAAGTAATATTCGGTCACAAAAATTATACATAAATAACTCAATACCCCAAGGCAGTGTCCTGGGATGTATCTTATTTTTGCTGTATATAAACGATCTGCCAAAGGCGATAGAAAATAAATGTGTTCTATATGCTGATGACATTACGGTAATGTTTCAATGTAATGATAGCAAAGATATGAAACTGCAACTAAATAGAAGTTTCAAACAAATCCTAGATTGGCTAAACGAACATAACTTAATGCTAAATGTATTAAAAACAAAACTAGATACTAATTTCTCTTATGACAATAATATCATAGAAACAGTGGACTCATGTTCATTACTGGGAATAGAAATTGACTCCGCAATCAACTGGAAAGCCCATGTACAAAAAGTTTCAGGTAAATTATCCAGATTTGCTTATGCTTTATACGAACTCAAGAAATGTACAAATCTAAAAGCAGCCACGAGTGCATACTATGCCTATGCCCATTCTTGGCTCACATACGGTATAATATTATGGGGAAACAGTACACATGCTAACAAACTTTTTGTGCTGCAAAAGAAATGCATTAGAATACTATTAAATTTAAATCAAAAAGAAAGCTGTAGGGAGCATTTCACACGCTTAAAAATCCTAACATTAACTTCTATGTATATCCTGGAACTGTGTAAATTTGTAAGGAAAAATAATTATCTGTTCGATTCCAGTGATAATAAATGTATTCAAAATCTTAACTTACGACCTAGGAACAAATTAGTTCACAACTTCACAAAATTAAAAATTGTTAGCTCAGGAACACATCATATGGCAGTAAAAGTATATAATAACATCCCTGTAGAAATAAAAAATGTAAATAGTAATAATTTATCCTACTTAAAATTAAAAAAGTTTTTATTAACCCAAAGTTTTTATAATCTTAATGAATTTTTTGAATGATAATACATACATATAATTTAATAATTGTTTAATACCTAGTTTTATAGATTGCAGTGCCCTACCAGGGTTTATGTTTTGGGACAATATGTAATAGTTTTAAGAACTATGTAAACCACATAAAGCAATAAATGATATGAATATGAATATGAATAAGAAATCAGCAAATAAATTATTCAAAAATACAATAAATACTAACTAATATTAGATGCTTTATTAATAAAAATAAAAAGTTTAATGAACTTTAAGCTCGGTATTTAAAATTAATGACTACTTACTGTACCGAGTCAAAGTAAATTAAAAAAGAAATAGAACAGGACAATAATGGAAAGGCGATCTTCAACAAATTGAAAAACGCTTCCAATATTGCTAAGTAGAAAAAGATAAAAGAACTCGCATCGGGCTCATCTCGAGCAGCGCAGCGCAGACCCGAGATCTACATCATTGAATGAAAGCAGCTGTGAACCCTAGCTTCCTACAACTGCGTTCAGCAAAATTACTTGCGATAAATAACCTCGCCCATCAATTCGCAGCCTCTGGCTTGTAATGAAAGTCGCGATTGCTCTATTTGTTGTCCTCATAAACAAAATCCTCCTTTATAGGGGGGATCGCACAGATTTTACACACCCGACCCGCCGAGAAAGGAATCCTTTACGCGAAAAGCGTCTTTACATGAATCCTTATCACCGTGAGCGAGTATAAGAATGTTCATTTTAATAAAGTCGATGTTTCTCTGCTGCTTCCAATTGGGCAGGTAGTGATGAAATGATGTCGTTATTTTGATTAAATTGCGCATTATTATGAGTTACTTTACTATGTTAGACGTTTCCGTTTGTTCGGACTGGTTTCACGCTCGTGATTTAGTGGTTTTTGCAAGCATGTTAATTACTTCTTCTGTGCGCTTAAAGTAGCCATGAATTTACAGGAAGCCACTGAACTTATTGAAGTAAAGGCGGATTGATTAATTTGGAAGTTTTACTAACATCGAGTATAGTTGATAATCAAGTAACGTTCATTACTACTACTTTGGGAATAGTTTTGGATAATTTATTTATTTATTTGCCTCTTATCTTTCAGATATTCTTCAATCATGAAACTAATGAAATTATTCTCTTTGTTGCAGAAAGTATCGACAAATCCGGAGAAGACCCGATAGTCTCCGCCCTTCGACCATACGGTGTGGATGGAGATGACGGTTCAATCAAAGACTCCGCCAAAATGTTTCAGAACTTTTTCGGGAACTTCACTTCGAACTTCAGCCACCATCAAACCAAGCACGTCACGACGGGCGTGTCCCTTTTAGACCATTTATTAAACGTAGAACATAGCTATGATAATGAAACACAGAAAATAATAGATGCACCTGAACAAAATGTAAATACCGCATCAAATGAAACGGTAGACGCAGAAAATATCACGGTCACGAGGCCAGTGCATGAAGATGTTGTTACTAGATTCTTAAGGTTAATAGAAACCCAGCATTTGCTCGGTGAGAATTGTACAGCAGGAACTGATTTAAATTTAGGTGAAGGGGTGGTAGATAGATATGCTCAAGAAAGATTTAGGATAGAAGCGGATGTAGCAGTAAACAGGGCCAACATGTTGACAAGGTTATGGAAATATGCTGGGCCGACAGTGATGCATAATGAATATTTATTGCACGCCAGTGTTTTTTCTATGGTGGAGTTTGATGACGATATATTTGCAGCTGGGAACTGCTACGATCAGTTTCAGTATAAGGATTACCAGCTGTTTTGTCCGTTTGCGTATCGTCTACCCGAGGGTCCAATACTAGCGAAAGACTTGGCGGTTGAGTACAAATATTTGAGCAATACCTCTGAGTGGTTCTACATTGCCCGCAAGAACGCTGAGCGGGTGATTCGCAACTATAATCAATTTCGTAGAGGTAAGCCTGTGTTTTTTCTTTACATTTACCGGTTTGTAGATATGCATAATTACTTTGTTTTTACTTAACTCTTTATTTACCTATATATCGGGATATTTACCAACTATCCCGGCATATTATATCGATACATTAATTATTTTTATGTGATGTTTATTCCACATTTAGGTATGGTTTCGTAGCTGTGGCAAAGCTATTTAGTACAAAACGGCAAGTGTAAGTTGAATTAAGTACCTTAAGTATGTACATCACGGATAGGTACTTTACTTAATACTTTTTATCACGGAAATAAACATAATTCCCTTTAAATTACACGAGGACCAAATCGCGGGCACCAGCTAGTACACTATAAGTTCTTTAACAGTGAACATTGCGATTAAAAGTTTATTTTCTGATTGAAAGGAAGGCTGAAAGTTACTTAGGAAACTTTCTTCTCTTAAAGAAGGTCAGGGTCAGTTCCCACTTCTGAATAAGCTTGTGTGAAATTTATTCAAAGTTACTGCGCGTTTCAGTGAAAATATTGCGATGACATAGGCTACTTTTTATCCCGAATAAACGCATAGCTCCCGGGCAGAAGCTAGTAAAATAATAAATGAGAATGGCACAAGGCCCAGCAGTGGGTCGCAAATAACCTATTTATTTTGAATACATGTGAGTATGATTATAATGACTTCTTCTATTCCGCTATTTTCACGCGATCGGGATTTCTGCGCCTTCTACAGACACCTCATAGCGCACCTCTTGACTACAATACGCTACGTGGTTCTAGTTATGGTAGTGGGCTCTATTATCAACATAAATGAGCCAAGTGGCTCATTTATGTTGAGTCTTTGTACGTTGATTAATAAGCTAGATATTATAGTAACACCACAGAATATTTAATAGTACTAAATACAGAATGGCCACGGAATCAACCGCCTGAATCTAGCCGGCGTGCCACTCGCGCCCAATTCGCCCTTACCGTTATTTGTTTCATCCGGAGACGGATAGTGGATCACTGACCCGCGTAGTTGGTACACACACATTTACAAGTGTACCTAGACGTCCTTGCACGCACACAGACGTCCTCGCACGCAAACATTGACACTTCATTCGAATTGTGTCCGAAGTCGTGCTTTTATAGGACGTGTCCGCCCTGTGGTAATATATGAAGTTAGGTCACTACGTTCCAGTCACTTAATTTTGTTCAATCCCAATCAATAGTAGGTAGGGTAACTATGACTTCCATTACCTAACTTTTTTTATTAATTTATCATGCATATTTCTTCTGCACGTCTTAGTACAAAGCACTGGCTACCAACCTAGTTTATTTTTCTTCATCTACACTATCCAAAGGTTGTCTGGAAGAGATCGCTATTAAGTGATAAGACCGCCTGCTGTATGCCATACCTTTTGTGAAATTATACATTATGTTTGTACTGTTCTTTGAATGACGCACGCATCCGCGAAGTAATTCAAGGATGTGTGTGAAGTCCCCAATCCGTGCTGGGCCCGCGTGGGGATTATAGCCCAACCCTCTCGTGATGAGAGGAGGCCTGTGCCCAGAAGTGGGCCGTAAATAGGCTGCTGTAGTAGTTCTTTGAATGTGTGGTGCTCAATAAAGTATATTGTAGGTATTGTTTGTATTGTCACTGTGTATTGTAAATGTTTTTGAACAGTTCGTTCAGGTTTTTATTACTTTTTAACTGACTTCAAATAATGTGGAGAATATCATTTGATTGATTTATTTATGATTTGGGAAATCATCTTTATTTGAAAAGGTATGTTTCTAGATTGTTCTCGTTGTTATCTAATTCTATCCTTCGCAGGTTCTTTATCACGTTATCAATCTTGAAGGGATAAATTAATAGCTTAAAAAACTAAAATAACGCTTTGATATTTCCGTGCCCACATACAAGCTCCATCATCAGATCAGCTCAGTGTTACCATATTATTGCATTGTCATCCAAGTTTCATATACCTGCCAAGTTTCATCATGATACGATAATAAGAAATGGGTTAAATTTAGCTTGCAAAATTCCTTACGAGTTATATAACTTATAGTTACACGATGACCTGATAAAAGCGTCGTAAAAATGCTTCTTATAGGTGGACACAGTTAGGTATGTATTTTACTATTCGCACACAAAGCAAGTAGACTCGTTCGCAAAAGCACTGTCCCACAAATCTGGACCGTTGAGTGTCCCTACAAAACCTATTTCCTCCAATTATCTAGCTGTCCGGCTCCGGTCTATTTCCTCTATGGACCGTTCTTGTAGTCTCATATCCACAGTCTATCACTTCTCGGAGAAATGAACGGAAAACGAAACAATAAATTATTAACACAGGACTGTCCGAGCAAAATAATTAGTCATGTGTGGTGAATTATAGTTTTGTAAATAATAATAATAAAAAGTCATTACTTATAAGTATTTGATGAAGAACATTACAGTTAATTTATTGACGTATTAAGGTAAAGGTTGAGTCTGAAAAATCGCGATTTAGTCATGAGTCCGCCTTTTGTTTACCCGATAGCTGTTTGTTAGTTCTTATTGTTTTTATGTTTTATATTTTTATTGGTGTTCAATATTTAAAGCGTCGAGCATTGTGAAAAAAGATTTGAATATGGTGTTTTAATTTAGTCTTTGATCATTCGAAATCTTAGTACGCACCTATACCGAGTGTTGCCTGTAACAGGAGTTTTTTTTTTTAACGATGTTTCCACAGAGTATCCACAGTCACCTCGACCTGATCCTAACGCTTCTCGGAGATAAAGTAATTTTAAAGTTACAATCCACAGTCACAGTACTTCAAATTATTGAAAACAATCATGAATGACAATGTCAAATACTACGACTGGGCGTAATGTGTTTGCAATACATTGCGGGCTTGATTATTTTTTTAGAAAAGAATGGAAAATTGTTTTATTATTATAATTAATTGAAACCATTTGGACTGTTGTTTTGCTCCTATGACAGGCCTCACCATGTATGAAAGCATTTTTGGCCTAATTGAAACGGAGACGGGCAAAGTGAAGCGGCTATCTAAATGTGTCCAGGACCGACAAGCTCTGCTTAGTTCGGGGCTAGTTCAATTCGTGCTAAATCTCCCAAGCTATTTATTTATTTATTCGCAGGCTACAACACGTACACGTTCAACGACTCTGCGCACACGCACCGCGTGCCGGACGAGATCCTGTCGGTGACGTATGAGGACGGCAAGTGGTCGAAGCCTTACTACGACTGCGGCGGCGGCAACATCTGGATGCTGACCTACACCGTGCCTTTCTTCGGCTACAACAACGGGACTTATTTCTTCAAGTAAGTCACTAGATATAGATACCGCTTCTGGTCGATACATTTTAGAGCTCCCAATATAGTCTAGTCATTTTAAGGTTACCTTAAGTGGCAGTGGGCAGGGCACATTGCTCGCAGGACTGATGGCCGATGGGGCAAGAAAGTCCTGGAGTGGCGTCCGCGAACCGGTAGACGAGCTGTCGGTAGGCCTTCAATAAGATGGAGTGACGACCTTGTAAAGGTCGCGGGAACGCGGTGGATGCGAGTGGCACAGGACCGGTCTGAGTGGCGCGCCTTGGGGGAGGCCTATGTCCAGCAGTGGACGTCTATCGGCTGAAATGATGATGATGATGATGATTTTAAGGTTTGAGATTGCATAAAATGAAATTAAAAGTGGGTTCAGGCCGCACCTATATCCAGCTCACCCGTCACTGTTACTCGTGCAACGAGTGAAAGAGAAAGCGCTACGCACGGAACGCCCGATATAATATTTAACACGTTTTAATTTATACAAAAATACCATCTAAAAACATGGCATTTATAAAGCTGCCAGATTATGTCCCATTATGTCCCAGCCAGCAGACAATGTCTGTGTGCATTGAAGGGAGCGAGAAGCACAAGCAAATTAAAATTAAAAAAAAACCCACATTGCAAAAATAATATAAATAAGCGATTTTTTTGGTACGAGCATGACGGAATAGTCTATTCAATTATAGAAATCTGCGTTAAAAATGAACTTACTCCTCCGTGCGTCGACATCCTCATGACTGAGGGTCGTGACCTCCATCAGGTGTCAGCTTTTTACGAATGATGTGTTTCCACCTGTAAAAATAAACTTATAGAACGTTTAAATAGGATTAGAAAACGTAACTTCACGATTTTTTTAATCAACTGATTTCACGAAGTCTCTTTTTATGAAATAGCAAGTTTTTTAAATATTTTTTTCTCAAACATGCTCGGAAATGTTCGTGTTACATTCAAAAAAAGAAGACGCGAGGCGGTCCATTGCCGGCCTTGGCCAGCAAAAACATTATTGTCATGTGGTTTTTTTTAATTCGCTATTTGAGACACCTCTGTAGAGAAACTGCCAAATCCATGGAGGTAATAAGTACAACTTCCATGGCCAAATCATCCACGATCATGGAAGTAGTAAATACTGATGTGGGGTAAGTGCGCCTAAATTTATTTCGCCCCTATGCCTTGCAAACAGCCAACTACTAGTTGAGTGATATTTATAGGTTTCGATATATTTATGTTAGGCGCACTTACCCCATCCTGGCGCACTTGCCCCGAAACTGACAAATCCATGGAGGTAATAAGTACAACTTCCATGGCCAAATCATTCACGATCATA
Source organism: Aethes cnicana (assembly GCA_963971205.1). Taxonomy (NCBI): domain Eukaryota; kingdom Metazoa; phylum Arthropoda; class Insecta; order Lepidoptera; family Tortricidae; genus Aethes; species Aethes cnicana. The sequence goes on along the minus strand of OZ020274.1, from coordinate 901,748 downwards.
GAAGTAGTAAATACTGATGTGGGGTAAGTGCGCCCAAATTTATTTCGCCCCTGTGCTTTGTAAACAGCCAACTACTAGTTGAGTAATATTTATAGGTTTCGATATATTTATGTTAGGCGCACTTACCCCATCCTGGCGCACTTGCCCCGACTGACCTTACGTATTTCCTCGCTGTTTGAGAAAAGCATTATATATACCTCGGCCGCAATTGCGATTGCCGGACTCGTACTAATAGAAGGCTTCGCTTCGCTCAGCCTTCTAACTGACTCGTCCGGCAATGCGCTACTTGGCGGCCTCTGCAATAATGTACTATTACTCGCCTGACAAATCCAAATAATTTTCATTTAAATATTGTTTAAATAAAGTCAGTTTAGGTCTTGTCAGCGCATTGATGCTATCTACAGAAACTTCTTCAGAATTCTCGATCGTCTAGCTTTTAGTTTCGCTTTGTCTGCAGTTTTTCGATTCTCAACAAGGACAAGGGAAGTTCCGCGTTCAAAACGGGGGATTTCAGTTCGCTGTGCCGTTCTTCCGAACGTCAATAGGCGAAAATCGAAACAGTTATAACCCCATCTTGTTTACTCTTTAGTTATGCAGCGAAAGAGTGAGCGAAAGGGCGAACTCTTTTGAATTTCTCCAGGCTTTGAAGAGGAAAGCAACCAAAAGTTGTTTGATAGAGAAAAAAATAGGAAAGGAAAACGGCGAATAAACTGTTCGTCGCAATAACTTGCTTGTAACGAAATTTTTATCATCTAAGTGTAGGTACCTGCTAAAAATACTATCTATCTGTCAATGTAACAGACTGTTTAATTTTGTAAAAGTTAGGTATTGTAAGTATAGTTACGTTTAACAAAAATATATATTGCTTTTGCAATATATATTTTATTTTATATGTTAGATTCCTGTCGAAACAACTGTGTTTCGACAGGAATCTAACAACACTATGTAAAGCAAAAACCCATCAAGCTGTTTAGGCTACTGAGCGTGCTAAAGAAATATACATATATATATATCCCAAAGACACAATTAAAAAAGTATAACCCTTCTTCCATCCCAGTCGGGTAAAAGAAAACAATGAAAATGTAAGCCTACATTTTCTTCACAAATGCGTCAACTCACTAAACGGTTAAATTCGTCATTTATAAAACACGGCAAGAATACCCTGAAAACAGCTCACCAATAGTACATTACAGACCAAGGGTGGTGAATTCGTAAATGTCGCAGATCGCAGGTTTCTGTGGCCCGAACCGAAGGCGAGGGCCATAAATATGCAATCTGGGGCTTTGCAAATTACCGCCCGTGGTTTGTCAAAAGTTTTACGTCTTGCCTTGGCCAAGAAGTGAGATTATCTCTCCGCGTAGCGGGCAGAAAATCCCACTTTATGGCCAAGTAAAAAAGAAAAAATATTAATGTTTCCTATTTGTGGACAAAGTAGGTAGATTTACCAGCGCCGGGACTAAACATAGCAAGTTTCATAATCATCTCACAAAAAACATTTTCGTGAATCTGTCCCTTCGTCTTCATTTACGATGCCTATTTGTCCATTTTCCAGATTTATTACCTATACACTTGCTTCTGCCCGCGACTGAGAACGTGGAATTCGGAAATAGCGTTCCCGCGGGAACTATGCCTTTTTTCGGGATAAAAAGTAGCCTTGTTATATATGTTGACCAGTGTTATAAACTACCCCTTTACCAAATTTACCAAATTTTGTTGCAATCCGTACGTTTTCGAGTTGAATCCGGACATACATACTTACATGCACTCATACATAGATACATACGGTAATATCCTTTATTTTGTGTGAGCATCTTTTTTTTATAAAGGCCCCTCGACTTGATAGTTTCTTTTAATTTTCAAGTTTCTTCTACAGATTATTATTACAGATTATTATTAGTATAGACAAGTCGTTACCCGCGACTTCATTCGCCTAGTCTATTAATGGTACTTGATGATAGCAGACATGCCTATAGGTGATAATATTTAAGAAATCCTTATTGAAAAATAAATTTTGACTCGTGGAAAACGCGAACACGTAAATATCAGAATAAAACGTAATGTAAATCTGAAATAAAATCTATTATTATTATTATTATATTAAAACTTGTTGTTTTAATAGTACATTACACACCTAGGGCGGTCAAGTAAAGAAAGTCTCAGATCGCGGGTAATTGAGGCCCGAGCCGGAGGCGAGGGCTATAATCTAGCGGTCTGAGGATTTCAATACGACCGCCCGTGGTTAGTATACGATTTTACGTCACCACCTGGCCGTGAAGAGGGATTTTTCGTAGCGCCCAAGGGCGGTAAATCCCGCTTTTCGGCCTGGTGTGACGTAAAAATTATTATATTAAAATTAAATTTGTTGTTTCCAGGATCTCAAACTGTCTCGATAGGTACAAAGTTTCATCAAAATTGGTCCAGCCGTTTTGACGTGAATAATGGACTAACCAAGAAACCGATTTAAAATATTATAGATAGGTACCTACTTACGGATAGTAGGTATGGATTAATATGGAAACTACACAGTTATTTATCTCTAATTATAAATATGTATTTTTCTGTTTTGCATATACACGTTTCGGCCTCAATACACAGGAACAGGTTGCAATAAATATATACCCTTGACAGTACACATTTACTTTACCAATGTAATCCTAATCATACTTACAAAAGTTAAGTACTATCGATCTTCTAGCTTCGCACGGCTGCTGCTCCAAACCAATTACAATTTATTCTTATTAAATAAAATTAAAGAAAAAAATTGTCTCTTTTACACGCCAGACAAAGAATTTACCAGCGCTTTCTAGATCCATTGCTTGATAAGAAGCGCCGAAACAAACTCAGCAGAAGGCCTTTTTTCATAAATTCCACACAGTTACATTTACATTTGCATTACATGTATAAAATATACATACATATAGGTAACCTACTAAAATTACATTGAAGGGTAGAATAATCAATTTAGCTACGATATCTTTCGCCCATCGCCCTTTATGGGACCACTTTTATCGGCGGCGATTGCTTACGGCTCCGCCACACTCCGCGCGACGGCGGCAGCGGCGGGCGTTGGCGACGTCCAATAGGATCACCTGAGTGGATCACACAGGTGATTATATTGGACGAATATGTCCAGTGAGGTCACCCTGATGATCCTATTGGACGCCATGTCCAGCACGATCACCTGTGTTCACATTATGTATTATCCAGTAGTATTCTCTAGCACTAGTTGGAGTTAGATGCGTTAGTTATCTATATACACTACACCCGAAGGGTAACCTAGAAACAGGGGCCCCGCGTAGCGGAGACCCGACGACCCAGTCACATTCCTAAGTCTTTGCATATTGAACATTGCCACTACATCGTCTACTTTAATTTAATTTTTGTTTGAGTGATTCTAGTGGACTATTATGTCCTAGGTGTTTTAACTGGACATATGTATGTCCAATAGGATCTCCAGAGATCAAATATTTTTGTTTGAGTGATTCTAGTGGACACTATCATGTGAGATCACCCAGGTGGCGTGCTGGACATGGCGTCCAATAGGATCATCAGGGTGATCTCACTGGACATAGACGTCCAATGTCACCTGGGTGATCCACTCAAGTGATCCTATTGGACGTCAGCAGGGCGTTTTTACTGATACATTGCGCGCCACTGTTGCTAATCGACGCGCGGCGGTCGTCACGACCCCGCAATGTGTCCGTTGTCCGTAAAACGCTCGCCGCTGCCGCTCGCGCGAAGTCGTGGCCGAACGGATGTACCTAACATAGCATTATAATAAAATATTCAAGAACATGCTGCCTACCATATAATGTAGTAGGTAGGCAGCATGTTCTTGAATATTTCATTCAATTTCCATTAGATTTATTATGTCATTTGATGATTATTAGGTATACGTACTTATAAGCCATATATTTTTGTGGTAGGAAAACGTTAATTTATTGGGTTTATTTCCTTTGATGCTTTTATTTATGTGTATTGTATTAGCTAGGTGTGTTTTAGGTACTTGTACTGTCTTTTACGTTTTAATTTTGTTTGAATATTTTAAGCCAACTGTTTAGGTTATTATTATTTACTAGTAACATGATATGTGTCTCGCTGGGCAAATATTAACTCTTTTTTTTTTCTTTCACTACCTGATTTGTCCAGCAGCTAGAGCATGTCATGCTCGCTTTAAGCGGCGTCGTTGATCGGGTCGCCACCTTCCCTAAGAAATGGTTGAGGGAGGCGATGGCTGAGACACGCGTCACGCTCGTGAACGGGTGCTGTCTGTGGGGTCCGGTCTGTTCATGCTTGCAAGGACTTTTAAAAATAATCATTAGCTTTAAATATATGACTGTGGGAATGAATGTTGATAAACGAATGTGGTTTCTGAACGAGGAGTGTGGAAGAGTTGCTGGCAGTCGTTAGCTGCTAAACGTCTGTTATATTTTACTACCACTTGTTTATTATTTGACATTCAACAATGGGGAGGACGACTGATTACACGAAGAATTACGGATCCAGCATTTTATTTCTCTCCAATCACGAACCATCCCACATTTTGGTGTCAGAAGCGGTTTTGTGAGCAATTGTGGTGTGTGTCACACAATTGAAACGACGTGGAGAGATTTGTGTCGCGGTCGCTGTTATTACGACGCCATAACGGTCTCGCGTGCATGCTGAAAGACGATGGAGAACACGTACGAAGACGCTGAGAGTGGTAGGACAACTAGGTCGCAGCAGAGTCATCGGCATCAGGACGGCGCCGGACCTCAGGGTGGACTCTTTGCGTGGCATATGATGGACATGGTCTCGAAGTTTAGTGGGCGGGATAGGACGTTTACTGCAGCTAAATTTATTGAGGATATCGACGATAATGGTGACATTTTCGACTGGACGGAGAAACAGCGGTTACTAATAGCGCGGCGTTCTCTGACAGGTACAGCAGAGTTGTGGCTAAATTCTGAGAAAGTGTTCAAAACCTGGAATGAATTTAAGAAGGCTATTCTGAAAGAGTTCCCTGACGACATCGACAGCAAAACTATTCATGAACTTATGTCCACAACGAAGAAAAGGCCGGACGAGACTTGTATAGACTACATGTTGAGTATGAAGAGTCTTGGCAAGCGAGGAAAGTTAGCGGATTATGTTGCTATTAAGTACATTGTCGAAGGAATACCGGATCGAGAAATTAATAAAGTAATGCTCTATGGTGTTACAAGTTACGTTGAGCTCAAGGAGAAATTGAAAATATACGAGCAACTGAAAGAAAATATGAGGCTGGCTGAGGTCAGCATACCACAAGTTTGTAGTGCCGATTCTACACAAAAGAAGACAGGATATGTGAGGTGTTATAACTGTGGAGAGAGAAAGCATATTTCCTTGGAGTGCCCACATCGTAACCAAGGGACGAAGTGCTTCAGGTGCAATGAATTTGGGCATTTGTCATCGGAGTGCAAAAAGATGGCGGCATTGACGGCGAGTACATCGGCCGACGGGAAGATATTGGGTTCGAGCGGAAACGGCCGGAAGTTCGGCAGCACTGTGCAGCAGCAAGGTCGGCAACATGCAGAGCCGAAACAGCTGATGGTCGCGGAGACGCAAGATGGCGCTTATTGCTGTGACGTTTGTGCGAGCGGTTCGAAAGATGAAGTCTATGACGATAACAACCAAAGAGAAATGATGTTGACGGCGGTTGGCAACATTGCGGACAATGGCGGCGTAATGACAGCAATGTCAGCTGAAAGCCTGAAGATGAACGTCATGAACTGTCAAAGTCACCTCAGCATAAACAAGAAAGGGCCGGAATGTTTAAGTGAAAAACCAACGAAAACGGTGGAAATCAGCGGGAAAAGTGCGTTATCGCTTATTGATTCGGGAAGTGAGGTGAATTTAGTAACGTGCGAGTACTATCACGAGATCGGTGCGCCCGTGCGCGATGTAAATAAGTGCGTTGTTTTGTCAGGACTTGGTTCGTCAAAAGTCGATTCCGTGGGACAATTTTCATGTGAAATCATGATCGACGGCCGTAAATACGTGAACGTGGATTTCTATGTGGTTCCTAGAGACACTATTCCGTATAAAGTTATTTTAGGCCAAGAGTTCTTATGTAAAGTACGTGTGGTGATGAGTGGAGGTTGTGTGTGGTTACTGCCTATTAACGAGGTATGGTTGTGTGACATAAACTGTGCTACAATTGATATTTTTTCCACAGATCACGTCATTAGTAAAGATATTAAAGAAGAGGTAATGAAATGTGTTGAGGGACACAAGCCTATGATAATAAAGATTGACATGAAGGATGACAGAATTGTTTCGCAGGGGCCTAGGTGCATCTCAATCATGGTGGAGCAGGAGGAGGCTGAGCGGCAGATATTGGAGTGGCTGGACAAAGGGATCATTCGTGTGAGTTACTCTGAGTATTCAAGCTCATTAGTATTCGTGCGCAAGAAAGGTGGAACAGTACCTCAACTATTGCAGACTTCATGAAAGCCCTGCATGGCCTGCTGGAGGCGATGCAGTTGGAAACTAGGTTAGGCAGTGAAAGTGCAGTAGCAAGGCATATCTGTTTTTTTTAAAGGCTTGATGAATGGATGAAGTAAGAGTGTATGTGATGTTAGGTTTCGGTTATTATTTATATGTTTAAGATATTTCATTTACCCTGTATTAACATATAAGTGGTGTATATCATGCATGAGGCATGCATGTGTCAGGATGCCCGATTGTGGGAATGAATGTTGATAAACGAATGTGGTTTCTGAACGAGGAGTGTGGAAGAGTTGCTGGCAGTCGTTAGCTGCTAAACGTCTGTTATATTTTACTACCACTTGTTTATTATTTGACATTCAACAATTGGGAGGACGACTGATTACACGAAGAATTACGGATCCAGCATTTTATTTCTCTCCAATCACGAACCATCCCACATGACTAAGTCAAACATTTTAAGCGAGAGATCTCATGTTCTTATTGACATGTATTAATGAACTCTTTTATACATGATGTATTTCATTATTTATTAACATTTTGAGACTGTCGACATCTATGGAATTTATATTTATTTGACAAAGGAGGCCATCTCCATATTTTTTTTATATATATATTTTTTTTCTGGGCCCTTGGAGACTATACATCTCTAAGATCTCAGATTTAAGTTTAAGTTAGGGACTATACGGGATGTATTCAATGTAATTTTAGTACGTACCTATATGTATATTTTAAACATTTAATGTAAATTTTGAAAAAAGGCCTTCCGCTTCTTCTCAAGCAATGGGTCTAGGAAGCGCTGGTAAATTCTTTTTCTGACGTGTAAAAGTGCCGCTATGTGGCCAATTTGCTGAATAAATGATTGAATTGAATTGAATTTGTTATTTGTTTACGCAGGTATCTAATATAGAGGTAAGATAGAGGTGAGTTCTATTTTGATCGGTGTACCTTACTTACTTAAGAGGGTTTACTCCGAAAGTTGGCAACATCGCGAATAGCTTTCAAATATTTATTATATGCTGTTTTCATTAATTTCCGAATAATTACTGAATGAAAACATGAATTATCGCTCTATGGTTGAATAAAATATTAAGTGTGAATTGCAACAGTTATCATAGGAACACGAAATTTTTAGTATTATGGAAGTAATATCTTTTGAAAACTTTCCATCGCATTTTCCATGCATTTTAATGTAATCTTACCATTTGAATGGCTAAGCAACAAATATAAAAGGAGACGAGTCAATCAACCATAGAATAATATCTTCCTTTTTAATTCAGCAATATTGAGAAATTAATAAAAACAGACAAAACATTTCACAGCTATATGCGACGTTGCCTACTTTCGGGATAAACCCTCTTAAGTGAAAAAAAGTTTTTTTTTCTGGCTAAAATTGTTACCTATCTGTCGGCAAATAGTTGGGCAATGCTCGCGACTACTTTCAAAAGAACTCGCCGGAAGTACTTTACGGGTGTATAGAGAAACTCTTTGAACTTTTCGAGAACATTTTTTTCCTGTAAGTATAAATTTGTTGTTAGTTTACGAATGGAGAAGTAGACAATTTATTTTCAAGGCGCGAACTCATGTGCGCCTAAACAGTAACATGTAAAAACCCATATTTTTCCGTTACCGTGGGAATTTCGGGAAATCCTCTCTTAGTTCTTTTCTATACTCATCAAGGAAGCTACATGCCAAATCTCAGCATTCTACGATCAGTAGTTTCAGCTGTCATCAGTCAGTCGGTAATAAAGTAAAGGATGGGTTTTATCCATATTAATTAATATTACATATGCGAAAGTAACTCTGTCTGTCTGCCTGTCTGTCTGTCGGTCTGCCTGTCTGTCTGTCTGTTACCTCTTCAAGCTTCAACCGCTGGACCGATTGAGGTGAAAATTTTCATGGAGATACTTAGTTGGAGTCCCGGGATAGGACATAAGCTACTTTTTATCCCGGAAAGACGTATAGTTCCTGCGAGAACGCGATAACCGAATTCCACGCGGGCGAAGTCGCGGGCAGAAGCTAGTAATTATCTAAATTAGCTTTTTCCCGCGACTTTGTATGCGCAGAAACACTAACATGTAAGGAAAATCCCGTTTTTTTCTCTCACAATCTTCTTTTACTTGTCCCCTACACTCTCCAAGGAACCTACAGGCCTAATGTATTTATTATTTATCATAGTAGAAGTGTTTCAATTGTTAAAAATTTTATGGTTCACAACAGATGGCGCTAGTATCTTTTATTATTATGATTTGATAGGTTTTATAAATTGTGTATTTTTATTTTATTTTTGGTTTGTTTTTATTTTATTTTTCCCTTTTATGTCTTAGTTGTAATGTCTATTTTTTGTGAATGTTTCTGTTTGACGGTCACCTAGGGGGCCACTGAAAATCAGCGCCGACGCTTTCGAGCACCACGGCATAATGCTGAGTGGCTCCCTATTTGGCACTCCGACACAGAGGTATTTTCCTTTTTTTTTTTTTCATATTTCTATGTTTCTTTCTTTTTAGTTTTTAATTGTGTTATATATGTATCTCTGTGCCGTTTCTATGTCAAATAAATTTATTTCTTCTTCTTCTTCTTCTTCAATGTCAGCTTCCTACTACCAGTATATATGGAGTGTAAATAAATGTATGTATGTTTATATTGATCGATTTCACAAATATTCATCCTTCATGGACGCTGAAACCGCAGATTTGGCGATCAGTAAAATTATTTTACCTAAAAATGATTTTACTATTTCATATTCTAAAATTCCGGTGTCAGCCCACAATTATGCCGGTTAATGGTTTCACTGTATTGAACGAACGTAAACGAAGAGTGATTCTTTTAATTAAATCATTCATTACCTATTCATTGGCCGGTTTCATGTTTTGTCATAGCGTTCCAGAGACAACTGACACGTGTTTAATATTAAATGTTGCCCATATTAGACCGATCGCATAAATTCCCATTTAGCCCTAAGTGATTCAACCCTGATTTGTATTTGTTCATTTGAATTTGAATAAAGGGTCTAATTTAGTGGATGCGAGTTTTATTATATGTAGGTATTCAATACTAGTAGAAATTAGTAAGAAAACAAAGTCTGATAAAACTCGTTAATTAAATTAGGATACTTGATCATTTTCAGTTCATTTTCAATAGTTCAATAATTGAATTAGAAATAAATAACTGCTAATTTATATTTGTCTACCTACATTGAAAACGAAACCATGAATATGAGAAAAGTAGTATCTGCGAATATTTTGTCAAATAGGTAGAAAATGAAGTTAAAACAAAATTCTCTAATATATACACGAAACTTCTCTTCGACTTCTTATATTTGACTTTGTAAAATTCATGATCGCATAAAATTGAAATTGTACGAGGGAAAGAAAACTTCCTATTCCTACAAAATGAGAGCTACCGTATTCCTGCTCACCATTTGGCGCCACTGTCGTGTGAAGTTTGGCTGTCGATGTCAAAGATTTTCGTTATATAGCCACAGAAAATTTAATAGTACTACATACAGAATGGCCACTGAATCAACCGCCTGAATCTAGCCGGCGCGCTCGCGCCCATTCGCCCTTACCGACATTTGTTTCATCCGGAGATGGAGAGTGGATCATTGGCCCGCGTAGTTGGTACAAATACATTTAATAGTGTACAGACGTCCTCGCACGCAATTTGACAAACATTGACACTTCATTATATAGCCCTCATTGTAGTCCATGAACCGTATCTAACGACTTTTTCTATTGTAAATTACGAACATTAGAATAATTTGACTATGATAATAACTTACTGGGTTCAACACATTTTAAGAGTTCCTTTGGTACCCTAATGGTGATAAACGGAACCGTATTAATATTTGCTTTGCCATCTCTTTCATCTGAAACTTCCTTTTCATTCCCTTCCCGAAGAAATTTCTTATCGTACCAGGTACCAGTAATGATGTTCCCTGTTTGCCAAAAATATTAGGCTCTATTATAAAATGAGGAGGAACTTCATCAACATGTATAATTTATGTATAAGTCTAATTTTATTTTAGTAAATTTATAATTTGAAATTACGTTCCTTGAGACTAAGGAACGTTACCTATAATCTTATTTAATGGATGTTCTTCCAATAGCTTGTCTAAATTACTAACCGCAAATCACTTTATTGTGTTTCAATTAGGTCCTATTTTTCGCCTCTATCGGTCCGTTTTAATTTTCCTTTCAACTTGATCCAGGCTTTTGTATCCGACCAGCCGGAAAACCATGCTACCCGCATTTTTGAATAAATTCCCGTATCTCATACATATTTTTGTATTACCAGCTTTTCAACATTGGCCCTACACGAGAATGAATACGCGTAAGTTATTTTATCGTCCCATTCTCGCCGCATTTTATTGACGATTTTTTTTTCACTTGGAATTTGCGACTATAAATTAACTTCGTTGTAGGTATACCTACTTTTTTAAATCACCCGGCCAAGTGTGAATTGTTTATGTCCTCAAATTCCAAAAGGAACTCCGAGGAACGCGGTATTTTTTCATCGTCCCGTATACTATAACGTAAGTAATAAATCTTTCTATCGCATGAAAGTTTCAACGTTTTCGATATGAGTTCCATAAATATCAAGGTTCCGTTGTATCATTTGGTTTTGCCGTACACATAACTATGTCCGCGGAAGTACTGACTTTATTGAATATTTGGTTACCTTTTTTTCAAAACAAGTGTCCATTTTCCATACTAAGTAATATTTTAAACGCGAAAATATTATGTTCGTCGGTCTGTGTTACCTGTTCATTTTTAAACCGGTGGACCGATTTGAATGAAATATGGATATATAGATCAAGTCCCAGAGAAGGATGTAGTTTACTTTTCATCCATGTAAAATTTATAGTTCCCGCGGGAACGTGATAACCTAATTCTACAGGGGCGAAGCTGTGGACAGAAGCTAGTGCATACTGCTTGTAATATTATAAATAAATGCGAAAGTAACTCTGTCTGTCTGATTTGGACGTTTGCTCTGGAGATAGTAGTCCCAGGGAAGGACATAGGCTACTTTTTATCCCAGAAAATATAACTTATGTTAACATAAAGTAAGAGCTAGAGCGGGCAAGTAAGACAAGATAAATGTAATAAATCGCTTAATCGCGTTGTTAATACTTAAATTAAAACTAAATTTTACAGTTTCCCTTTTACTCTTGGTTTTTATCATCACAGCAGCGTTAAAATGACGAAATCGTAGAGATGAGCACAATGTATGTGGATGTCACTCCTATTGTTAAGTTTCAGGGATTTTAAGCAGTCCTTATTTTAAGACAGGATTACAATTTATCCCATGAGTGAGGTCTTTTAAGCTTTAAGCTTAATTCAAGGTGTACCCAATAAGCCGGCTGTCTAATACTTTCAAGGCTCAGAACTTATTTTAGTGCTTAAAAACTTTTTTCTCCTTTATTGTACCACAAATTGGTACTATTCAACGTATTATTATTTTTTCCTAGCCTGTTGGAGTGTCCCGCTGCTGGGCAAAGGCCTCCCCTTTTTTTCCGGCAGCCGTCCCTGTTCAACGTATCAATAGTGTAAAATAATACAAACATAGGTATCCGATAAATCTTTTAAGTCGAAGACATGACGATCGCAATATTAAAAAAAACCGGCCAAGTGCGTGTCGGGCCACGCGCAAATTATAGGGTTCCGAAGTTGACGATGCCCACAGTACCTTTCTAAGACTTTATTAGCATCTAGCTAGCCTGTGGTATGACGTGCCCGCCCGACGCCCCTGCCGCTCGAGAAAAATCATCATTATAAGTTGGTCGACTATTACTCGTAAGTTTGTACAGCCTACTTAGCTCTAATAGTTTTCCTTTCATATACATTATATATGCCACAACCGTGATTTTTTTCAGCCATCCAAATACCACCATTTAGCTGGCAGGGGGGGGGGGACACGTGACTCTAACAAAAAATAGCACTTTAAAGCTTAATATTTCACAAACGCATCACTTAATCAAAATATGGTTTTAACAAACCCACAATATTTTTTTAAGACCTATTTAACGATATGCCGCATCATGGAGTACGCAAGAAAAAAAAAATACATCCCCACTTTACGAGTAGGGGAGGTACGCTATAAAAAAATATATTTCAAAATTTTATTGTACCACTTTGTCAGCGTATCTAATATGCATAATCATGCCAAATTACAGCTCTCTAGACCTAAGCATCTCCGAGCAATAGTGCGGACAGACGGACGGACATGGCGAAACTATAAGGGTTCCTTGTGGACTTCGGAACCCTAAAAAAGAAAAACATTTTCCTAATCAAATACCGTGATTGATGAGAAAAATTGAAATCCATTGTGACCTTTATGTCGGATGCGTCGTCTTAATATGAAATGAATTCACGGACTAGAACTAGAGCAATATGATTCCGAACTTAAAAGGCTTATTAAATAACTATTGGCATATTTACTCTATGTATAATTTAGGGGCTTTACTACGCTGTCCGGGGCGTAACTACCCGTTGTGGTTCCGTGTTTGCATAATCTACCGAAATGGACGGTCTTAACACAGAACACGCAAATGAAAAAGGTTCACCAGTTCTGTGTTGTAGCTTATGGAAGAAGCAAAAGTATTACCTAGGAAAAAAACTATCTCCGCACATCGTACGAGTATATGCATAACCGAGAAAATAAAAATAAAACAAATTTCAATCATTTATTCAGCGAATTGGCCACACTCCAGAAAAATCAAATCTTAAGTTGTCGAGTGCTTTGCAAAACAAACCTCAAACACAAATGCTTAAGATAACAACCTAAATTCAGAAATTCAATTAAAAGCTTACTTTAAACCGTTGTTTGTTGGGAATCGAGGGGTTTCCGGCACTTTCGCAAAGTTAAAGATAAAACGCTCGGTGGCCGTTTCGTGCCCATCTACTGATTGTTCCACGAATGGCGCCCTTGGGTCTAAAGAGTTACTAAATCTGGTATTATCAATAGTACATTACAGACCTAGGGTGGTGAATTTGTAAATGTCCCAGATCGCAGGTTTCTGTGGCCCGAACCGAAGGTGAGGGCCATAAATATGCGATCTGGGGCTTTAAGAATTAACGCCCGTGGTTTGTCAAAAGTTTTACGTCTTGCCTTGGCCAAAAAGTGAGATTTTCTCGCCGCGTAGCACTCGCACTCGCCTCGCACTTTACGGCCGAGGGTGATGTAAAAAAATATGATCTGTATATTAACCTTGCTTAACATCGCTTAGCTGTAATTTAACCTAGTTTTGTATTTTAAATGTTAGTGTGTTAAATTTATCTGCCTATAATTTGGCCCCTGTATCATCTCTTTGTATTAAAATGTGGGCTGCTGGTAGTTCAAATAAATAAATAGAGAATTAAGACTGATAGACTAAAAAAATGGCTGATGAATGATGAACGGCTGGCCTTATTTTTCATCAAACAGTACGCTGAAAGTAAACCCAACGCTGATCAATCTAAATAGGTATTATAACTACGCTTCAGAAATTTTCCAGACAGCTCTTGCCTGCCTACTACTAAAAAATTCTGCTTACCTGTGAGAATTTCAGTTGAAGATCAACAGAGATTACCTAATCATTTAGAATTGTAAATGGTATTTACCAATATCTAACAGTTTCATATTGAAATGTAATTTACATTTAGAGAACATTTTACATTATGTAATTTATCACTACATAAATAAATATAAGTAGTAAAGTAAATTTTACCTGTCTGTAGGGCGATAAGCTCAAAAAGTATTACTTATCTTGCAATTTCCTATAATAGAAAAAAAAAGTTAACAAGTAAGTTAAGTTTAAAAATAAGTTAACAAGTATATTGCTTGAAAAAAGTTATTATAATTTAAAGGATTTCTTCATCAAAGACTCTTTATATTAATTTTATTATTCTTAAAACATTTGCATGCCATTTAATATATAGCAGAATAAGCTACTTATTGTCTCCATGGCACCTAATGACATATTATGTAATAACTTATTCTTTGCAAATAAAAATCTTCTTCTTCTTCTTCTTCTTCTTATAGATAAAAGCGTTTATGAGAAATGTTTTGATGTTTTCATTTCACTTTCTTGAACCACTACACTTGCAAAGCCCCAGCTAGCCGCGGCCACTAGTAATATTTTGTAATGTGAAATCAGCCATCGTTCGCAGTTTAACGACAGAGCTACGGAGTGTGGAATGTGTCTCGGTAAGGAGCGCAATCTTATATGGCGAAACAGTTGAAAACGTGTCCAGCGGATTTGTTAAGCAACAAAACAAAACACACTCGCCTCACAACCGTTTTCGCTGCGTTTTCGCCTCAGCAGCGCCATCTGAAGGCGCTACTGCAGACTGTCAAGCCAAGTTCAAGCAATATAACTGGCGAGCAGCACCGTGTGTAATATAACACGAACCATTTGGAGCCACTTTAGACCCCCTCATAACTCAAAAACTATTTTACATAAATATGTCAAATTTGGCTCAAATATTGAGACTTGCGAGATACATATATGTAGTCCAAATTTTATAAACACACCTTAAACGGTTATTTAGATATTAACGTCCAAAAATCGACTTTATCACTGACTCACTGACCTATAGATCAACTCTCTAACCCACTTCTAGATGACCTACAAACTTGAATTTTGGAATAAAGATCGACTATTACGCGTGTACAAACGAAAAAAAATCTAACAACTAGAAATTTATGAAAATGTGTATAAAAAAAGTGCTATAAGTACTGCACGATCCAGTTTCACCAGACTAAGTGATAATATTTTTTGTCATCAAAACATAAAATGTGAAAGAGAGCCAAGTTCAATATTATGTGTCGTGGTAGATTTTACCAACAAAGGAATTAAGATTTATATGTAATAATTATATAGGGGTGCTAAGTTATGCGAGTCACTTGGGATGTATTTCAAGATCAAGATTTGACTTGGCTAGTTTTCACAAACAAAAATTTTGACACGTATAAATTGATACACGTATATATCCATAAACCGAGAAGTACCTATACTGTTTAGTGATAAGTTGATTAAGACACATAACATAGCCTGTAAGTGAAAACTAGCCAATTCAGATCTTCATCTTTTCAAAAATTCAAAATTCAATCATTTATTCAGCAAATTGGCCACATAGGGGCACTTTTACACGTCAGAAAAGAATTTACTAGCGCTTCCTAGACCCATTGCTTGAGAAGAAGCGCCGCAACAAACTCAAGCAGAAGGCCTTTTTTCAAAATTTACACATAGTTATAACATTTACATTACATGTATAAAATATACATATCGGTACGTACTACAATTACATTGAAGGGATGTATAGTCCCTAACTTAAACTTCAATCTAAGATCTTAGAGATGTATAGTCTCCAAGGGTCAAGAAAAAAAAAAATATGGAGATGGCCTCCATTGTCAAATAAATATAAATTCCATAGATGTCGACAGTCTCAAAATGTCAATAAATAATGAAATACATCATGTATAAAAGAGTTCGTTAATACATGTCAATAAGAACATGATGAGGTCTCTCGCTTAAAATGTTTGACTTAGTAATATATTTAAAGCTAATGATTATTTTTAAACGTCCTTGCAAGCATGAACAGACCGGACCCCACATACAGCACCCGTTCACGAGCGTGACGCGTATCTCAGCCATCTTGAAATACATCCCTAGTGACTCGCATAACTTGGCACCCATATATAGATCTCAATTCTTTTGTTGGTGAAATCGACGAGGACACGCAGTATTGAACTTGGCTCTCATTTCACATTTAAGTTTTAATGGGATATATTTCAATTGAATGAATTTTCATTTATAGTGTATTTTAAGGATATTTTCCCGTGTGTCCTGGACTCCATTTTACAACATTCCCGGCATTGTTTCTTAAGTAAACAAGGGATGGCGCCCCCAATTTGCGAGAAATATAGTGGCTGGTAATAAATTGAGCACGCGTGGTGAATGTCAAGTGGAATAAAACAGTAGTTTAGAGAAATAAGGAAATTCTTTGAGATAAACTGAATTGTTAGCCGTGGAATACAGAAGTGAACTATTTGAGGCAAGATTAAGACGAATTGTTTGTCTCGTAAATTCAAAGTGAATTCAGTTAGAATTTACCACTGAGCTTTTCGGTAAAATTCAAGAATGTGTGTGAAGTCCACAATCCACACTGGGCCCGTGTGGGGACTAATAGCCCACAGTTTCTGGAAACGGACTAATACTTTATGCGAAAAAATATTCCACGCGAACGAAGTCACAGGGTGCAAGTAGTATTTAATAAGCGATTTGACACCTTACCGTTTACATTTAATTTGTGATTACTTTTTATAGGTAAAATATCAGATTACTAGTATAAGATAGATACTGTGGTGTCCAGTATTATAGGCACAATGGGTGATCAATAAAACACAAGAATCAGCGAGTAGATACACAACTCAGAGACACGTCTACGCCGCTCGCCCGCCGGAAGGGAAGTGAGCTGCAGGCGCCCTCTGGGTCGTGCATCACATTTATTAATAGATTATTTCTATATGCAACATCTCTTCCTTTCAAATAATTTTAAGTATAGTAATACGCATATTTAATAGTTATTTATTACATTTTCTACCAATCAGAATTATTAATTAATTTTACATTTTATTTAAATTTATTATTAATTAACAACCGTATGGGGTGTTGGGTTGAAGTCTGGAACTCATTTATTTTCTTTAATCTTTTTCTTTCCGTCGTGAATGATAACAAGTGGTAAATACTTTATACAGAAATATTTTTTCCTAACTTCAATCCACTTCCCTTCTTTGTTTAGATAATTAGTTATTCAAATTCAATCATTTATTCAGCAAATTGGCCACATAGGGGCACTTTTACACGTCAGAATAAGAATTTACCAGCGCTTCCTAGACCCATTGCTTGAGAAGAAGCGCCGCAATAAACTCAAGCAGAAAGCCTTTTTCACAGTTAACTTAAAGTCTAAAACATAAGAAAAAGAAGTCATATCTTCCTTTCTACAATATTCCTAGTAACGAAACAGACATTAAAACGATTACAAGGCGTTACGAGTATTTCTTGTCATTCATAAGTTTAATTTCACCAACTAGGTACGTACTCTTTTATATGCATGAGATCCGTAACATGGGTAAAAACATTTAAGACACTTATTTGTTTGAAATTAACGACATTACATGCCCTTATACCTTATGCAGACTATCCGTGATATAGCTACAGTATCTATCTTAGCTCCAATTAAGCAACACAAACACAAAATATGTAATATCATTAAATAGACTTTAGAGTAATGTCGACTAAATACATTATTTTGCATTATAAATTATAATGTATTAGTTATATTTCGTTTATCCTTTCTTTTTCTGAACATTCTTATTTGTCTACTCATGTCTACGTTTCCTTTGTAGGTACATTCTACCTTTTCTGTTTGGAAAATTTGTGTTTGTGTACAATAAAATGCTACTTACTTACTTGCTTAAAATATGCATAATTGCATTCTATTGGGCACTATGTTTTAATGCTATTCCTTATACTATATTGACATATTCATATTTATTTATTTCTTTGTCATCGTCATCATGTACAGATAATATACAACATAATGCGTGGTGTCAAAGATAAATTCATTTTACCCGGTGAGGGTATGACAATGTACTTTACTACAATATATTTCCGTGGTTGTTATTTATACACATACTAGCTGACCCCGCAAACGTTGTTTTGCTATCACTTAGGGGAATGAAAAATAGTTTACCCACGTCCCAATCTCAGACCCACTGAACATACACACAAACCTTACAAGAATCGGTCCAGCCGTTTCGGAGCAGGAGTCTCGCTACAAACGCTGTGACACGAGAATTTAATATATTACGTAGATATAGTTTGTATATACTGTAGAAGAAGAATCATTTATTTGCCAGAATATTTTCATCGAGATGATATTTCGTGTGTATTAAGTAAAATGTCTGTCGAAGACATGCAAATTTTCAAAACATTACAGTTTTTTTTTTTTTCAATAAATTCCTTTACAATTTAAAACAGTGATTCTCAAGCGCTATGTAATAAATGTATCTTATCTTAACAACGCTTTATTAAACCCACTGGATATAGGGTAGTTAATCTATTAGTGTTGGTGGTGTTGCAGTAGCACTACTCAACTATTATCATTGTCGGCACTGCTGGCCATACATAAGTTGTGTTTATATGTGTGTAAATGTAATGTAATTTTCATTAAGAAATAAATGATCAATCAATCAATCAATCAATCAATCATAGGTTAGGTTTTTTATAAATATTTTTAAAATGATGTTTTGATAGAGATGTTTGTGTTTGTTGTCTGTGTTATATTAAAGTCCTTTGAAGAGCTGATGTTTCTTTGATTCTCTTGGGGACAGTCATATTATGACTTGTAATCATTATCGTTTTATATCGCTAAAGCTCTGATTAGAGTAAGGTATGCTTTTATGGGATATCAAGTATATTGTGTATAGTGGTTCAGTCAATCGACAACAATACCACTATTTGTCATTTCACCCTTAAACCTTTACCGGTATTATACCGGTAAGACCTTTTGGTATCTCTATTATTTTCTATTTACCTACCTATTCGTTAAAGGCACTATAGCTGTTACACCTATTTGTTGTGCTTTAGCAATGATGGCATGTGTAAGTGACATCTTATTTCTCAAGTGCAATTATAACCGGTATTTATTACAGGCTGTAATTAGCGTTTGCCAATTTACATACGAGTATAAAAAAACTTATTTATATTACTTGAACAAAACTAAAACATGTCAGGAATAACGCATACCGAGGACAGATTTTAAATAAAGCAGTATACAATAAAGTAAAAAATCTTCTTAATATTTCATTTTTTACGAGCACTGAAAATGTATCTTAATTGTTCATTTGAATCACTTTCATACAGCTGTTTAGGGTAGCATGAATGCGTAATTTGTACCCACATATGTGACCTTTGTACCCACACATTTTTTTTTTGCATACATACTTTGTCCCTAGGCGGACAATGTTATTGTTGCGATATTCACTACTACATTTTACACAGCGCCAATTTTTTTTGTTTTTTTTTTGTTTGTCTCCTCGCAGGCATGGGATTTGTAAAGTTAAATATTTTCAATGTTCTTGACCCGTTCACTTTGTTTCCCCTGGAAAATTGTCTATCTGCTGTTTAAATCGAGTTAGGTTCACTAATTTTACCATTGGTCGTAATAAAAGACTGTAAAGCATTAAGTACTTAAGTAAACAAATAGTTATAAGTTTCCCAGTCATAAGTAAACAAAAATGCAATACTTTAACAGGGTGTAAGTACTGTGTCATTTAGTAGACTAAGACAATGTACTTTTAAGCAACACCTATGAATGTATGAATGTACATTAAAGCAATAAGTTAATTAAAATTAACTGAGTAAGTTTCGACTTTTTCGTTTGTCTGACTGCTATCTAGTCTTTGCCAGTACTGAACAGATTATCAGGCAGTCTTCACAGGTGGATAGATTATCATTTATTTGCAGCTTAGGTAGTTTCATTAAAAGAAAATATCGGGAAAAGTTATCACCATTTTATATTTATTTTTGAACGATTTGCGTCTGGAAGAACATTAGATTATTGTCAGTGTGCACGACGACAACGCCAACTAGCGGATGCAAAGTTGGCGGCGCAATATACAACTATACTCTTTGGTCGACCATGAAAGTCGTAACTAACAAGTGGAACCACCATCGTGACCAATATTTATAGCGTAAAAACTTGTATCTCTCTTTATCAAATCTCACAACGAAAGACAAAGACAAAAAGTTCATAGCTGGCTCATTAATGAATGTTTCTACTTTGTAAAAGACTACTTAGACACTCGGAATGTTAAATAGTTATGGTTTCTTCTATTGTATGCTTTATATAGACTCACTTGCATCTAACTCAAATAAATAAATTTATATTTCTAAAAGAAACCTTGTACCTACTTAATGCAATGCAAATATGACGGTTCACTTTACTAATTCCGTCAGAAATTTATTATTTGGGCTTGTGACACGCTGCGATCGTTTTTGATCCCCGACACTGACTTTGCACATAGCGAATATCAGGTACGTGGCTATTTAGCCATACGATAGTACTGGCTTTAAAGGCGGAAACAAAATGACAGGTAAAGCACATGAAGTGACACATATCTGTATGCACTTCAAGTCTGAACATAATACTCCCTTTTTTTTTAAGTGCCTTACATAAGATTATGTGGAACTCAGTCTTTCTTTTTAGGCTAATACTTATGGCACCTGCGATTGTCTATTTATTCAATTACATGAACTTATGGCACCGGCAAACCTGCATGTCACATACTTCTTTCATTTATAAGTCCATGAGTTGTTGCTGTCGCTGTTTAGGCCAATAATATGTGGCTTCCAAAGAGATTGAACACTTTTATTTTTTGTTTATTTTATTTTATTGCCAATATTTTAGGCTTGATTGTGTAGTTGATCTCGTCAATAAGGTCCATTGCAATACATTGTTATTTTTTAAATGCTTTTCAATAGTACTATCTTTTGTCCCGCAAATTGATGAACGCCGGCTGCGCCCACGAAAACATGACGCAATGTAGCATTATTGTAGCGTTACTGGACATACATTTCTTATGACGTTATCACGAAAAACCATCGTCCGTGTTCCGACTTTATAGACAACTGATTGTTTTAGGACCAATTTAAAGGAGGACCACACAATAAGAATTTGATCAACGATGATATTTCCCGGTTGACACAAACTCCGAGGACCCGAGGATGCGACCATTAGTACACACAAGCTGACAAATCAATCATTGACAATAATAAGTTGTCAGCCTATGCTGAAGTACTTTATGAACTGTGATAACTCATCTTATATCTTGCGGTGGTTTTGACGGATTTCTCCGACTTGGCTAATACATACATGCATATTTTTTGTTGTTTGTATAATGGATACTGTTTTTGATAATTGGTATAAACCTAAAATGATTAGATTAGGACGAACCACACCAAAATATGTACAATTAAGTATAAAATGGTAATCATTGTGAGAGTATCCGACTATACAACAATTAATTAATTATTTTACCCTATAGGTAGATTGGTACTTATGTATTAGCAAGCATTTTCCAATTTTACCACGTGAATAGCCATTTATTTTACTAATAAAAGTAGGTAGGTAGTTTGGTGTAATTGATTATAGACAAGCAACATGACGACAGGTTTGGCTCAGTTGGTAGTGACCCTGCACACTGTTCCAACCGTCGCGGGTTCGAATCCCGCTCGGGAAAAACTTTGTGTGATGAGCACAAATGTTTGTACTCGAGTCATGGATGTTTAGTATTTATATATGCATGCACCTCTCCATATAAGTATCCATATCGCTGTCCAGCACCCATAGTACAAGCTTTGCTTAGTTCGGGGCTAGGTCAATCTGTGTAAAATGTCCCAAGGTATTTATTTATTTTTATTCAACATTTTATTTTATAAATTACGATGGTGAGGTGAGAACCTTGACGAAACATTATACACCTCGAATTGTTGTTGTGTTCATTGAACAGGAACATATTACCACAGGTATAATTAAATTTATTTACTTATGAAAACATAAGTGGGAACTGTTTCATGATCGGGCACTTCACGACGACCACTCGGTAACATTGTGGTTGTATTTTCGATCGAGAAATGGGTAGTTTTATATTAGCGGCAACTTTGTAACAGATCCGGTCAACATTCGTAAGTAGGAAAGCAGGTAATTATGTGGTTGAAAAATATTGTTTTTGTGTACTTAAGATGTTTATATATTTATTTATAATTTGACCCACCAACAGGCCACACATTGTTACATTACACATGTTTATGGACGTGCAATACATTACTTTCTTTTAGTCGTCACAATCATGTTAGCACTTTTGTTTCTTGTCATTTAAATTATCTATTGCTGTAAGGCTTATTTATACAGTACAGTATAGTAAATTATAGTCCATATTTTATTGAAAAAGTACAAGATAATTTAAATAAGTGTGTCGAAATGAGGAAGTGGTGAATATAATGGTTCATTTTATGTTTTTACTTAACTCAAAATATTTCGTAACACAATGCAATCAGTTGTTTTATGCTTTGGATCAGCACAATGTAAAGTGAATTACTTATTTTCTTTCCATTTAAATATGATAAAAGTGTATTTATGTTGACCAGTATCCGTGTACAGGTAAATTAGCTGAGTTGTTATTTTACTCACTGCGCTTTTACTCGTCGCCAATGTGGTGTCCAGTATTATAGGCACAATGGGTGATCAATAAAACACAAGAATCAGCGAGTAGATACACAACTCAGAGACACGTCTACGCCGCTCGCCCGCCGGAAGGGAAGTGAGCTGCAGGCGCCCTCTGGGTCGTGCATCACATTTATTAATAGATTATTTCTATATGCAACAGATACTTAAAAAAAAAAAAAAAAAATTGATTTATTTCCTTTTGAGATATTTTGATATATTTACGTGTCAACTACAGTATACACTCAACAGCAATGAAAATGGGTCGCTTTGTATAGGATTTTCCACACTTGTGACCTTGTGTGTGTGATCCGTTTTCATTGCTGTTGAGTGCAGTATTCGGGACATCTTTAATACTATTTTTTAAGTCATTGGTATAGGCAAACTAGCGCACAGCCCACCGATAGTAAGTGGTCTCTGCGGCCCATGGGCACCGAAATCCTATGATCCCCCATTAAGAAACCATAAGATCTCGAATGCGTTGCCTACCCTGAGGCCTAAGATGGAATGCCTCTGTGCCAGAAATTTCACCGGCTGCCTTAACCCCGTACCGGAACACAAAAGTTCGAGCACTGCTATTTGGCGTTTGGCTGCTGTGACTTCAACGTTTTCATTTTAGGTAGGTAGTTTTTAGGCCCTTTCTCTGTAGATAATAAAAGGGGGTCTATATTGACTGACATAACATCGAAGTTCCGATTTTCACAAGTCATTATGTTTTGGGTAATAATTATTGTAAGTCATAATGCCGTTAGTAATAATATAAAAAGCCATAAAAACGAATTATCTAATTTCGTAAGGCATAATAGTCGTGGGTCAGAACTATCATTAGTCATACCAATCAGTACCCAGAACTATCATTGGTCATAATGTAATTGATCCTAAAATTTTCTGACATAACGTTTGATGTGAATTTTTACATTAGTCATAAAACTTATTAGCGATAATTATTCATAGCGTAGAAATATATTTTTTTACCATAATAGTCATTTGAACTACTATTATTTGCTATCATCAATTCGTTTCTGTAAATATCCATACTCTAACCTAACCTAACCTAAATGTTTCGTCTCTCGCAGCATTTCGTTTCTGTAAATATTCATACTCTAACCTAACCTAACCTAAATGTTTCGTCTGTCGCAGCATTTCATTCTAATGAATATTTTTTAATCTAATAAAGTCGTTATGACTACCAATAAAAAGCCCAGTGCGCAGTTATGACTTAAACGCTTATGATTTATTAAGTTTCTGATAATAAACAAGTATGTCTTCAGATATTATGGATATCAATATTATGACTAACGATGTGTATTACACTTGATATTATGACTCCTGAACGTTAGGAGTATCTCAAGTTATGTTTATGATTATTATGACTAATGGTACTTATTTCCATAAATTTTATGACTAACATTTTCTGACTAACGACATTAGGACCTACAATTTTATGGGAAACAAGGGGATCCCAATAAAAGGACTTCACGCGCTCCTAACAAAAACAATTTCGACAAAACAAGACACAGGCGGGAAACAAAAGTGACGTTAGAAATGTTATCAATTCCATTAAGTGTGCGAGGCCGCTGGACCGTACAAATACTGACCTAGATCTATAAAATTTAATAATATTGTAGAAACACGAGTCTGTTATGAAAAAGGGTAAAACCCAAAATGGGTTTTCCCCAGGTATCATGAGACCTGGCTAGATGGATTTTTCACCCCGCAAACCTATTCCCAATTTCGTCTAAATCCTTAAAGCTGATTCTGAGATTTCTTGTTTAAATATCACTCGTTTAAAGTATAGGATAATTATAACTTATTTCTAAAATATCTGCCACGATGTCACCCGCGCCAACCTGCCGCCAAACAGCAGTGCTGCTGCTGTTGTGTTCCGGTAAGGTGGAAAAATAGCAACGGAAAACTGGAACTGGAGGAACAGCGGGAACTGGCTTAATAGAGGCTCAGTGCTCAGGGTAATTTGGTAACGCCAAACATCGTGGTCAAACAATGGTATAAAAAAAAGCAACTCACTGATTCGGAACGCACGGGGTACGTAAACACTCTTAGCCCCACCTGCACCAAGCAGCTAACTTCGTCTTCATTATTTCTTATTTTGGTATGAAAAGACGATCCTAACGGTGAAACATTTTATTCCTGATTTTCATTTTATTTTTATTTTGTATTCTTTCTGACGATCTCAATGAAGATCTCTTATTTTGACATGTAAAATATGCTGTAATTTGATATTGAGAAATAAATGTCTATGTCTATGTCGGGTTAATGAAACCACTTAACTCAGCTTTATTTGTATGAATTTGACGTGGGTTAAGGGCAAGATCATCCGTCACTGTCACTCGTGCAACGAGTGAAAGAGAAAGCGCTACGCACAGAACGCCCGATTTAGTTAAGTACTAGCTTCTGCCCGCGACTTCGCCCGCGTGGAATTCGGTTATCGCGTTCCCGCGGGAACTATACGTTTTTCCAGGATAAAAAGTAGCCTATGTGTTATTCTGATCTATAAGCTACATTACTGTAAAGTTTCATTAAAATCCGTTTAGTAGTTTTTGCGTGAAAGAGGAACAAACATCCATCCATACATCCATCCAAACAAACTTTCGCCTTTATAATATTAAGTAAGGATTTAACTCGTTTTAAGTTCTATAAAAATACCGTCTAAAAACATGGCATTTATAAAGCTGTCAATGTATGCATATAATATGGATATTTTTTCTGTTATATTTAGTTTTACACTGTTTAATAATATAAATTGCAGTAAAGTTGGATTAAAGGTGCGAGTTAGAGGTTACTTTGAAATTAAATTGTATCGAGCGTAGTTTCGTGAAACGTGTATTGTGTAACGAACGCTATCAATGTAAGCTATTATAGTCCCCTCGACTTGATAGTTTGTTTTAGTTTTCAAGTTTCAGACGCGACTTCATCTACAGACTTATTATTAGTATATAATACTATATATTAATATATATGTACTGTGTTGCTTCATCGAACATTCGAACATGAAAGGCTAATGGATAAGAAATATTATACACGACTGCTCCCTCTACACGCAAAAGAAAGGTACGAAAAAGAAATAGGTACTTAACTGGCTAATCGATGAACGCACAACCAAAACTAGGCTATTAGACATAAAATAATTAACTTATATTTTATATATTAACACGCTTTTATTAGGTCGACCTTGTAGTAACTATGTAATGGAATCTTGCAAGTTAAATTTGACCCAGTTTCCGATTTCCGATTGAGCTGAAATATTGCACGAATATGTAAATCGCGCGACAATGAAATATTCTGATAACGTGGAGCTGATCGGATGATGGAGCTGGAAGGTGGCCATAGGAACTCCGTAATAACACTACATAAACCCATCGAATTTGGGCTCGTTTGATTCGTCTTGAAGGGTAGATGAAGGATTTACAAAGAAAAGTACAGTCAGCAATAAAAGAGTGTCCCAAAAATTTTTTTTTTAGAAAACTCATTATTTATTTATTTATTATAAGCAAGCATCACCTGATGGTAAGTGACGATGTAGTCGAAGGTGAAACATGCTTACTTAGATAGTACCTGTTCACTCTCGACTTGAAAAGATCCAAGTTATAACTATCGGGGAAGAGACCGGTCGCTAGAGAATTTCATTCCTCAGCTGTTCGCATGATGAAGCATGAAGAGAAGCGCTTCGTGCGCGCTGGAGGAATATCCACAATATAAGGATGGAACCCAAGACTACGCCTATTCCCGTAGTGACGAAATGGGGATGTAGGAATCAAATCAAACAATTCCCCCGCACACTCTCCAAAGTGTATCCTATAAAATATCGATAAGCAGGCTACTTTATGTCGGTGATCGAGACTCTGCAATTTATTCACCACCAGCTTCGAGTCTTCGGACTTAAATTTACAGGTACCTAACCTCTTCTCGTGAGGAACCCTTCATACATCAAGTAACTAAAAGATGTGCTGTTCCAATCCTTACTGGGCTCAGGTCGGGGCCAAGTCTGTAAGAAACTCATCTATCTATACTATAACAAAAGAGCAGAACCCGGCGTGTCTGTACATTGAAAGAAAAGTTCTAACTGTCTGTCTGTTTGTTTGTTAGTGTTAATCTCCGGAACTACTGGACCAATTTGAGTGTGGTTTTCAATGGTGGATAGAGCATAATTCGGAGCTAACTATATTAGCTACTAGCCGTTTACCCGCAACTTCGTCCCGTATAGACTCGGAATTTGCGTACCCGATGATACTTACTATACATTTATTTAGTTATAATATAGTTATAGAAGTATTGAAAAACCTGGTTTGACCCGTAGTAAACCCGTTCCCGTGGATATATCGGGATAAAAAATATCCTATGTTATTCCTAGAGTCTCAAACTATCTCCATACTAAATTTCATCCAAATCGATCCAGTTGAGACGTGAAGGGAGGACAAACAAACACACTTTCAAATTTATAATATTAGTGAGGATTAGTAAGTAAGTATGTTTGAATTAAATCGGACATGGGAAAGAAAAGTTATCGGCGCTTTTCTATTCCACGCAGACGAAGTCGGTGGGCATGACTAGTAAAAATATAAATTTTAACTTTGTATGGGCGACGGGAATGCACAGCATTATCCTAAGAGCAGGGTGGTCCCGCGTGACCCTTTCAAGGGCTGTCCGCAGGAATTACCTGCTTCATTTGTACCCCACCGGCCAAACGAGGTTTCAGTTAAAACTGGTTATGGTTAGACCAAACTAGATTGAACTAGACACACAAATATTTTTAAGAACCTACAGTGGAGTAATTGAGTCTAATTTTACCGTAAACTACAGTAAGTATTTTTTCGTTTTATGATATGTTATTACAGTAAATTCAGCAATCCCTCAAACCCCAATGTTCCTATGTGCATGCGCCCACAAATATTAATATTTATAAAAAAAAAACGATTGAGTTTTTAGATCTTTGTATCGCTGTAATTCTTCAAAATACCTTGAAAAAAACATTGAAGCCTAGCCAAGCCAAATGAGGCTACAGTCAACAGAGCCAGTATTATCGGCCACTCTTAGAACCTTTCTCTGGGGAGGGACTTTGTCAGTAATATTTTCCCTTTAAGAAATTGAGGGAAAACGGTGTACCAACATTACGGGCAAAAGAGATGGACTTAGAATTTTATCCCCTTGTGGGATACTGTGTACTTTAATATTAATCGGCTTCGTGAATCAAGGGCCCTATTTTAAGCCGAATTTCACACCGAATATGTCTGCAGCACGTTGACAGCTCGCCTGAATCTGTATAGCATTAGTTAACGTAAGATTTGTCACACCGCTTGCGCGCCATCTGCAGCGCGTCTGCGGCTCCGTCGTACGCTGCTGCTACGTCGGCACAACGACGCCGCAGAGCAGTCCAGTGCGACAGCGGCCAGAGTTGTATAGAGCAGAGCGAGACGGCAATATACCTTTACGTCACACCAGACCGAAAAGCGGGATTTACCGCCCTTGGGCGCTACGAAAAATCCCTCTTCACGGCCAGGTGGTGACGTAAAATCGTATACTAACCACGGGCGGTCGTAAAGAAATCCTCAGACCGCTAGATTATAGCCCTCGCCTCCGGCTCGGGCCTCAATTACCCGCGATCTGAGACTTTCTTTACTTGACCGCCCTAGGTGTGTAATGTACTATTGTCGCATGCAAAGATTACAAACGATACCAAATCGGGTAGATTGGGTGCGCTGCGGTCGCCACTCCAGTCAAGCCACCTAGGCGGATAGTCTGCAGTAGAGCCTTCAGATGGCGTTGCTGAGGCGAAAACACAGCGAAAACGGTTGTGAGGAGAGTGTGTTTTGTTTTGTTGCTTATCAAATCCGCTGGACACGTTTTCAACTGTTTCGTCATATCCCAAGAAGCAAATGGACGTGCTATAATGGTCGAGAGCACGTTCTTGTTTTCGCTTTAAGTTCTATAAAAGTTCTTAAAACAGTCGAGTAAAAGTGCTGTAAACGTTTACTCGACGCGAAAAAGGCGCAAATTATTCAGACTAAAGTCCTATTAAAGTGGAATAAGCGCTGAGTAAGCAGCAAAAAGATGCTGTAAGATTTGAGTAAAAGTGGTAGAAAACACTAAGAGTGTTTTAAGAGCAACCAAAATGCGTATATAGGATATTTAGTTCAATAAACGCAATTGATTTGCTATTATACAGATAAAATGTGCTATAATAGCAGCCGAATTGCTTTTATTCGCCTTTTTAGTTCTATAACAGCGAATAGAATGCTTTTACTCGACTAATAAGTGCTGTAAACGATCTTAGGGAGGTTTTTATACCACTAACTTAATGAAAATTTTCAACTCAACGAGTGCGAGCTTGTGTGCTACATAATATTTGTAAAACAAGTAGTAAACTACATTTCAAAGGTAATTACCATATTATCAAGTTTTTGAGCAATCAATGTGTTTATTTTTACTGTTCGTGTAGCTACTCCAAAACATCATGCGCAACAAGCTTTATTGATAAACCCAAAGGCATTTTTACATAAACATTCATGCGCTGCCTATTTTCTTAAATTTGACGACTAATTTATAAAATTAAATATATTTTAAATAATTATTTTTAATGCTAATGTCCATATTGATAATCTAGTTGCAGTTACAACTAACTTATTCCATTAAAAGTCGAGTAAGAGTGCTGGTCACCACATTTATAGCACAAGGTGTCGCCATGATAACAGGATTTAGGGTTCGCTTGGTACGAGACCAAAAAAACCAATTCATTATGATTATTTTTCTTTAAAGGAACATCTTATTTCATAAAACAATGCCAGACTTCTTGGATGTTGATACCTTTCTTAACAAAGATGATTTAAAACAACTTGACCAATTGAGATGGCCTTGGAAGGAAACGCATTTTATATTATCAGCTAAATATAACGGATGTGGCTTTAGCACAAACGATAACTCAAACCGAAGAAGGTTTCACTTTGTTTTACCTGACAATAAAATAAAGCATTTACTAAATACCGGTTTCTTTTGGTGTCGAGGTTGTGCTTACTTTGCTGTTTATGATAATTTTACGAATGATGAGTGTTATTATTGTAACTAAATATTTTTACAACCCTAAGGTGAGTGTACGAACTTTACTCAGGGCGTTCGCTATGTCACGCGTGATCATGGTGGCCAGCTCGGCTCATGTCATGCTGTTTTCGAAGAGGGATTCGGGCTTTGAGTAGAGGTCAAGTTACGCTGGATACTGGACTTTCTTTTTGGCTATAGAAGTCGGGTTCTTTTTATATGGGTTCTATTTTATTTAGATAGATAGACACAACTACAACACTACGAGATGTGTTAATAGATTATACCTCGTCTGTGAGCACTTTTATACTCGGGAAAGTCCCTAAAACTCAAATGCAGTTGCCCTTCTCGCTCGCATGCTCGAATTGTCATCGGGGATGTCCCAAACCTCGAAATAAGAAAAGCAATTTTAAACTTAAATTGTATGAATATAAAGTTGTTTCTTTGAGGAATCGTAAAAAATAAGTGGTCGGTTAATTTTGCTTAGTAATGCAGATAATAGTAAACCGTAATAGTTTACAGTAAGGCTGAAAAAATACAGCTCTTTTAGTAATGACATTTTGTTAATACTATGTCTTCGCAAGTAGTAATCTACAAGCCAGTTTTATATCTATAGTCTACGGAACCACTTAAAATAATCGGACTCGCGTTTGGAAATTCACTAGCGTTACTTGCAGGAATTAAGTTTTGCTGAATCAGATTTGCTGAGCATTTCATCTGCTCCAACGTTTACGAAAATGGCCGCTTCTTTTCAATTTCTTCCATTTGTGTTTACCCATTGTGCTAGCAAAATACTCGCGAAAACGTCTTCAAAGTATCGCGATCGACAAAATGGACGGACTTGTACTGTTACTGTTTCCCAGAACTCTACAATACTACTTTAAGCTGAGTAAATATCTTATAAAAGCTCTTAATTACACTACAGCTCCTATACAAACGTTTTTAATTCTATTATACGAGTTAGTCTATAAGCGTGCAGTAAAAACAGCAATGTTGCCATAAGCAATTCGATTGCGTTTATAGAGCTTTTATAGAAACATAAAAGAGAGCTGAGTAACGGCTGTATAAAAGCACCCAATTCAGCGAATCAGCTATTATACGACTGTTATAGATCAAACGATCAAATAACGAGTATTTTAGCCACTTTAATTCAGCATCTGCTAAAAGGTGGAGTAAAAGTGCTAAAATATAAACGTTTGTTCGACGTCCTTAAAGCACACATTAGCAAATATTGCCAAATAGTCGAGATAACCGCTATTATACGATAAATGGGTGTTTTATGAACGGTTACTCGGCTCTTATACGATTAAAGGCTGATTAAACAAATTCTTATTCGACTGTTTTGCTGCTTGGGATTAGATTGCGCTCGCCATTTTAGCCGCCATTTTTGGCATAGTGTCAATGTCACTGTTGAATTTGACGTATAAATACTATTATTGTATTTGACGTACGTCGTATGGCCGAGGAAATTTGGTAAATTTGACGTATTACCTCCATGGTTTGTATAGAGTGTGGAATGTGTTTTGGTAAGGAGCGCAATCTTATACGTCGCTTAATTTACAAAACCAATAGGATTATTGCACGAAGTTTTTGCGGTAACTTTGGACTTTATTTTAATTGTAAAATATTTATATCCTTAACTCATACTAGAAAATGTATATGACCCGTAGCCCAAAAATAAAATATTTAATGAGCTTTTTTTTGTTAAGTACACTCAACTTCGCCTGTAATGAAAGTCTGTCTCTCTCTCTCTCTCTTGATTTATGGCTACTGCGTAATGAATGTCAATCTCGTAATAAACAATCCGATATAGCTAGTATCTTTGATATTAATTCAATTAACCAAATAAATCCCAGTTAGTCAACTATGTCATTTGAATTAACATCAACTCACCCAATCGTTTACCAGTATGGAGTTAGATATCGTGTGGTCAGTAAAGGAATTTAGATTACATTCAAACTGTGGAAGTTAATTGCACAAAGCTCAGCTCCGCCAGGAATTGCAGCGCATTCCACTCAAACCAGTTAGTTCAATCACAGAGCGGACAAAGACCTAGGTAGTTAGGTAAACCCAGTGGAGGAGCCATTGTGATGCGAACCCCATTTCCGCCACGACAACTAGAACAGCCTGTTTAAATCCCAGGGCGGGCTTTCTCACATCTTTAAATTAATTCAATATTTATTCAACTAATTCTCCTTCGCCACATAATTTACCAGCGCGCTTCGAATACGCGTTGCTTACTTTCTTTAATCCAAACTAATATTAAAATGCGAAACTATAACTCTTGTCTGTTTGTCATGTCTGTCTGTTACATGAATTGAATTAGATGAAATTTTTCATTACTACTATGAAAAAAATCATCCAAATCAATAGGCTTTTTATACCTGAAAACACTTATTACCCGTCGGAACGTGTCAATCGTTATATAATTCCATGCGGGTCATATCATATCATATCATATCATACCATTTAATCAAGAACAATACAGTTATTGTGTGTATGTATCTCGTGTTCGAATATTAAATTTGTTACAGGATGAATAGTTCTTTACTGAATAAATCCAAAGATACCTATGTTTAAAGCAGTGGTGGACTAGTGAATTGATCTACCGTGTCATGTAGAGTTCTCTACAATTATTTATTTACTAGCTACTGCCCGCGACTTCGCCCGCGTGGAATTCGGTTATCGCGTTCCCGCAAAAACTATGGGTTTTTTCGGGATAAATAGTAGCCTATGTCCTTTCCCGGGACCCCAATCTCCATGCTAAATTTCATCTCAATCGGTCCAGCGGTTGAAGCGTGAAGAGGTAACAGACAGACAGAGTTCCTTTCGCATTTATAATATTAATATGGATTCAACATTATAACACCATTACTTTAAAAAAATATGGCGATGTAACAAGAAATTATTACAAAAAATATTATAAGTCTTAACTATGCACATTCTATGTAAGTGTATGTATACAGTAGAGCCGCTGCTTTAGATTTTGGGAGGCTGCACACAAGTGATCATATAAGGATTCCGTTTTTACCTCTTGAGGTTCGGAACCCTAAAAATATGAATATAATAATAAAAAATAATAACTAATAACGGATAAGCATTGCCATCCAGCGCGGCAATGTTGCCAGCCTTTTGGGAACCTTGCCGAGCGACACTGATCTGTGCCAATTTTTTCATGTATAAGTTACTTTTAATTCTATTTTATACATGTAATGTAAATTTTGTAAATTTTGAAAAAAGGCCTTCTGCTTGAGTTTTTTGCGGCGCTTCTTCTCAAGCAATGGGTCTAGGAAGCGCTGGTAAATTCTTTTTCTGACGTGTAAAAGTGCCGATATGTGGCCAATTTGCTGAATAAATGATTGAATTGAATTGAATTGAATCTAGTTTTTACTTTTATTTTTATTGTAAGTATTTTAGTTTGTGCCGTTGTTCTTTTATAATTATTCCTTTCATAAAATTCCAAGTTAACATTATTATAATAATATCTTGGGACATTTCACACAAATTGACCTAGCCCCAAACTAAGCAAAGCTTGTATACCTACTATGAGTGCTAGACAACGATATTTATATTTCCTAAGATTCAGTTTAACAACGTAATGGTTCGTGATAATGGGGAAATCTAAGCAGGTTAGTCCTAGACGCGGAAAGGGAGAGATGGCAGGTCAATTCTTTAGGTATTCATTAATTAAATAAGGTCGGATCTCTAAATTTAGGCTCACATGTCTAAGTAAGAGTAAACTTGTACGAGAAATTTAATTATACTACTAAGTATTCTAGTCGAAAAAGAACATGTAAATAATCGCAAACGAGCAATCTGTTACCAACCACTAAATTCAATATTCTAAATGGTGCGTAAGATTATTAATTTGATCATGTTGTAATCCATATTACATTTATATAAGAGGGGTAAACCATGTAAACAGTTCGCCAAGATAGCGTGCGTAATTATGTGTTGGTAACAAATTTAATATTTGAATACGTTTATAATGCTAACATTATATATCGCTTAGACTTAAATCGTGCAGAAAACTAGAAGCGTTTTGTAGCCACTCAAAACAATGTAATTAATTTGAAATGCATTACCATGCTAATTATATTTTAATATGATGGAGTTTACGGACGATACACTTTAGCAATAGGATCACAATTAAAGATATTTGAGATCATCGTCCCCTCAAGACAACTACAATTTATTTTCACATACACAGAAGATCTCCTTGATGAACGTTTAGTTAAACAGTTCATTCTATAGATAGAGATCGTAAGACAACCAGAACATACTGTGATTTAATGCAATTTTCTGCCATTTTTAAACTGAAGCTGCTACATGCTTTTGACTGTATTCTCAATTCGTTCCATCTTTGAATGTAATTAATTATACATAATATACGACAAGCTACAATCAAATTCAAATTGTGTCAAACGTAACTAACAATGACAATCTAAGTCTTAATCAATAGTACAAATAAAATTAAAAGTTGATAATCGGTCGGATAATGGCGTATGACATACGCGTACGCATACGGCGAGTGATATCTACGCCTAGCGGTGCTAGCAATTGACCACGACCACTCTGTATAGAGTGCGCCGAGGGAGAAGAAGAATCGGTCGGAATGTTTTAAACATGTGACCAAACTTCTGTGAACAAGCCTCGGTTGTGTCAAGGAAGTTGACGATGTCGCTGAGATTTGCTCTATGTAGAAAGTTTTTTTATATGGTTTGACGGCTCGGCGTCCATATTAACGAGGGTCGAAATCTGTATATTTTCCATCTAATTAAATCTACTTTTTTTTGTCTGTTAATATTTTTGATGCGATCAAGGCGAAACAGACGCTCAGATGAGATAATAACGGTATGATCTTGTTTCAGAGGGACGAGCGGGATCGACATCGATCTCCGGCGAGTAGACATCGACCAGTGCCCGCTCAAGACTGGCTCCATGCAGCTGAACATCTTCGCTGGCACCGACAAATGCAAGAAGAAAACCACGGAGGTAAAATCACAAACCAAATATTAATAATTCCATGAATAACATACGAGCTAATCCGGCGAACTTCGTACCGCCTAACAGACATGCGCGCCGTGAGGAAGCGAATTTTAAAATCATAATATTTAGTATCATCATATTTTTGTGTGCATTTTTTATATTTTAATGGCCCCTATTCGGGACGGGACAGATCCAAAAAATCAAAGATAATCGTAATCGGCTAACCCGGTCTTGAGTTATTAGTTTTTTTTTTGTATACCAATGGTATAGGCAAACGAACGTACAGCCCACCGGTAAGTGGTCACTGCGGTGGTGTAACTAACACTATTTTGTTTTATACTTAGATGTTTTCCCGCAACAATAAATTAACAAAATATGTCGGAACTAAGCAAGGACAAATACAAAATATGGAATCCTAAACATCATCAGACTCAACAAGACATAAAGTCTGATTTGATTTATTCTCCAAATTTTAAATTCACGTGCGCTCACAATTTGGGCGTTGTTTTTAACCGATTACGATTATCTAATCCTTTACTTGCACCTAATTGACAATTAAGCCAAACCTCCACAGATAAGAAAGGAAGGGCAGGTAATTTCAGTCCGAGAAATTTTCCGGATTTATACCAACCCAAGTTTCCCCCAAGGTTGGCAAAGTCAACGTAGGTTTATCTTATGAATAAATGGAAGGGACCTTGCCCGGGATCTTTATGTTGTATGTGAAAAATTATTGTTTGCTCCAATTTTCCGGACGCAGCAATATCTTCTAATCTTGCGGCCTACATTGGCGACTTCTACGTTCAAGTTATTGGCTTAGATTTATATATATATATTACGATGTTTATAAAAGAACCTGAACCTATAGACTTCCTTTGATATAGTATTCTCAAAGAAACGAATATTTATCGTAGGTAGGCATACTCATACATTACATGGTAGTTTCACATCTACTACTACCTGAATATAATATTGGTAGCGAAAAGAATATACATAGAAGTCACGTTACCAAATGTACATATATGTATATGTCCGGATGAAACTCGAAAACTAACTTCTCGCATTGAAAAATGCCCCGGAAAATCGTATAGTGCCCGCGGGAAGAATGTAACCGAATCTTACGCGGGCAAAGTAACGGGTAGAAGATTGCTTATTCTTATTTTGACTGTTACTGCACATATTATTGTATATCTGGAGCCAATAGGTATTCACCAGAATTACACCTCTATGTAAACGTTAAAATAGTTTCAACTTCAGAAACTCTGACAATAGATTAACATCAGTCAATTCAACCAATATCACGTGCAAACGCAATTAATTGCCTGAACTGTCACAGGAATCCTTTGAAAGTATCGAAAAAATGTATTCCCTTTGGATCAAAAGCCAATATCGATTGGCTGTATGAAACAACTCGCAACGGGAAACTTTTAGCATATTTTTTCGTTATTGTTTGCTCACGCCGTGAGCATTTGACAAATAAGCGGAGTCTTTGGGGGAAAGCTTCCTCAAGTCGGATTTTACTTGTGAGATGCTCCAAGTAAATCAGGGCTTTGGGAATTATGAGTCTCTTTTGTTCTTTTATATTCTTTAGTCGGATCTTTTTACAAACATAACTTATATTGATGAGAATAAAGTGTACTAAATAGTAATTATCTACTGATCTGTCTTCTTGAATGTACCTATCTTATTTTGGCCAGTACATACAACTGTGTGGTCAAATTCATATCACAAGGCCCGGTCTCTTTTGCTATCCATGTCGATTAAAGCCTTTGAGCACGCCCTTTGGCTTTGGAAGCAATACCATTGCAACGTAATTAATTTGTTGATGAGAGAGGAAGCAATGGATTAGAATTAGATACCTACAAGGAGGAAGATAATCACACAGAAGACACCACAACAACTTATTTACGTCCCACTGATGGGCACAGGCTTTTTCTCATCACGAGAGGGTCTGGGTTAGTCCCAACGCGGGTCAAGTTCGGATTGGGGACTTCACACACATCGTTGAATTATTTCGTAGATGTGTGCGGGTCGCCCCGACAATATCAGAGGTAAATTCACATTTAATGTCGCAAATAAGCACCTATTATTAAACTGGTGAGAGCCGTATTTGAACCCTGCCCTTTACATGAAAGTCGATCAAACTAATAGCTACCACGGCTGAGGGTTAATGCGCGGTTAATAAGAGCCTATATTCGAAGTCTTTAAATAGGGGCCTCGCTCTTCCCTATAGGATCGTTCACGCGTCGCGCGAACTTTAAGCGGCTAGATTTAAAGTGCAACTTGACGCGTGAGCGATCCTATAGGGAACAGGGATATCCTTATTTAAGACTTCGTATAGAGCTCAAGTACATTATCTTATATCTCATTTCAAGTCTACGTGTCGTGCATGTAGCGACGACGCGACCACCGGCAGACTTTTTTGTGCGCGGGATTGGAGACAAATAAACCTGCGACACAATCGTCGCCTTGCCTATGGCTCCGGCCAGCGAACGATGTCCTACGACACGTGTCGCCAGCGACGTCGGCTGAAGTGACGTGTCGTTGCTGGACTTCGCTCGAATTCGCTCGACATGAACGTGGTTATGGACATGAGTCGCGCGATGTCGCCAGATATGTCAAGCGACTCAAGCGACATGTCGCCATTTGTGTGTGACACATATATCCAAAGACATTTTGTCCCCTAGTGTATCCCTGGCATTCAATCAAGTGCGCGCGGCGACAACAAAGGCTGCCGGTCGTCGCGTTGGTCGCGTGGCTACATGCGCGCACTTTCATACTAACCCGTAGACTTTATATGAGAAATCAAATATGTAGTTGCGGAGATAAAAGTTGCTCTGCGTGCTAAGCTTTAAATAATAAAATTGGTCGTCTGTAAAGTCGGTTTACGGACGATAATTTTATACGTGATAACGTTACGTAACGCTACAACGAACGCTACAACGAACGCTACTATTGGGTCATTTTCTTGGGCGCAGCCGGCGTTCATCAATTTATAAGACGTCATCAGGTCAAAAGTTGTATTACCGTCGCTCTCGTGTTGCCGAGATTTAAATTTATTTAATTTATTCCAAAACCAACAGAAATATCAATTCAAGATCTCATTTAGCATTTGAAAACGTAGCAGCATTTTATTTGCTGTCAATAAAGAATCCTTTTTCATGTTCATCAATACCGACAGCTTGATTACTAAATACGTTTCTCTGAATGGCAGAATCTCACCCAACGAGTTCCAAGAAGCCTGTCAACAGGTTACCTATGTTAGAGTAACGATAATAGTACCTACTACTACTACTACAGCCTATTTGCGTCCCACTGCTGGGCACAGGCCTCCCCTCATCATGAGAGGGTTTGGGCTATAGTCCCCACGCGAGCCCAGTGCGGATTGGGAACTTCACACACATCTTTGATTTACTTCGCAGTTCCATGCAAGTTTCCTCACGATGTTTTCCTTCACCTAAAAGCGCATGTCGGGTTGTCTCACAGATAAATAGGTATGCGAATTTGTTTTGTTGCTTCGATCTAAAAAAAAATGTATTTGAATGATTTCCTTTATGGAACTGCGGAGTCCTTGTCCAATTCTCCATTGTCATAAGGACAACAAGATTTTTATTCATCCTCTGATTAGTAGAATTTAGAAAATTTACCGTACTTGTGAGGGACGGTAAAAAGGTATTCGCGTAGAATTATAAAAGATGCACAATCAGCGAGTCTTACAACAGAATGAATCTACGACTCGATGTTCTCAAGAACCGGATAGATCCTTTTAAAGAAGAATCTGTCTACGTTTAGAAATTTGGACTACGAGTCACTCGCCAGAAATATTATGATCTTTTCATCGATTTTCGTTGTTGGAGAAACGAAACGAGGAAACGAGGAACGAAAATCGATGAAAAGATCATAATTACAATTGGCAATACTAACCATCAAACGAAACGAAATTATGATCAACCTTTCAAGGTGCCCAGTGACATAATTGCATCTATTTTCTGTGGGGTCAAGCAAAACGTTATGACGATATCTTAACCACAGTGTCTGACTGACTGACTGACTGACTGATATAGTGATCTATCAACGCACAGCCCAAACCACTGGACGGATCGGGCTGAAATTTGGCATGCAGGTAGATGTTATGACGTAGGCATCCGCTAAGAAAGGATTTTGCAAAATTCCCACGGGAACGGGAAAAATCGGGATTTTACTATTTAATATTTCTGCGCATACGAAGTTGCGGGGAAAAGCTAGTTATCCATAAGTAGGTATATTCTCTCTAATTCGCGAGGATGACAAAAGTCTTAACGCCCAAGGACGATCGTATGAGGATAATTCGCGTGGCGACGAACACTGGTGGATCTACAAAAACGACCGATATGCTCGAAACTTTTTCTGTGGAAAATTTTCTCGAGTGTGATTCGAATTTTTGGGATACAACCCTCATTTTCACAGCGTTGTACTGGAATTTCTGGGTATCGAGGTGAATTTCGTTAACATACAAGGCGGCATGTAAATTGAAGATGGCCGAAGCAATATTTGAGTCTGGCAAACCTTGGATATTTTCTCGTTGTCACTTTCCCACTTTCGTGTTAGTTTTTCCTTTCATTTCTCTCCTTATCTTCTCCTACTCAATTTCACGTTAAAAATTAAATACCAGGTTCTTTCTTCGGGATTCTTTCCACGGCCAATTTAGGTAATCAGCGAATTTTAGAAATTAACCGAATGAAAATAACATAAAAGTTATATACTATTTTGCATTGGGAACTTTTATGTTATGTTAACCATGTAAATAAAACTAAGTAAATATGGAAACATAACTGTCCAGTAGTTTCGGAGCAAATTGGCTGTGATAGACGGACGAACATGAGTGATTCTATCGATTCTATAAGTTATTTATACCTTTTAAGGTTCGGAACCTTAAAAATAGGATTTTTTGCAGTACAGAAAACTATTTTCTCCATCGAGTTTATAGCAATGGTAAAACTCAATTTTTAGTAGAGATCTTCTTCTATCTAAAGTCCCGCGCCTTCACGTTTCAAAACCCTTCAATGTATTTAAAAAGCACCACCAACACTCTCAACACATGTGTGCGTGCTGAGACAGCCATCAACTATTCGTTGAGAGAGTTGGTGGTGCTTTTTAAATAATAATAAAAAAATTGATGCGTTTTGAAATGTGAAGGCGCGGGACTTTAGATAGTAGAAGATCTCTATCATATGACGAGCCAAGTACTACCAAAAACTACTTATGAGCGAGAATACCAATAAAATCTTGCAAA
This sequence comes from Aethes cnicana, assembly GCA_963971205.1. NCBI lineage: Eukaryota > Metazoa > Arthropoda > Insecta > Lepidoptera > Tortricidae > Aethes > Aethes cnicana. The sequence continues at coordinate 861,704 of OZ020274.1, read as the reverse complement.
ATGAATAGTATTTTTTCATAGAAGCGTGACAGCCAGGGAGAATCACTTTATTTATGGCAAGTTTTTTTATTATCACTCAAATGGATAACACAAAGTGGTTTGTTCCCAAATCGTCATATTTCATTACGCGAACGCAACGAAATCACAGGCTGTTATTCGTATTGCTTCCCGGAGTGATGGCTTATTCGACTTTAACAAATGGACGGGTTGTGTCGGCCGTTTCTTTTATTCTCTATTATTCGGAAAGTTCTCTTGACACCGTGGCTAGAAGACCTGACGATTTCACCAATCGTCGAAATTGCTTTCTCATGATTGGATATCGGGAAATTGAAAAGTTATTTTTTGATCATGATCACTTTATTATTATAATCTACTAGTCGTTTGCCCCGCCTTTGTCCCGCGTAGACTTAGAGTTTGCCCGTACCCGGTGATACTATGCATATAGATGGTTATAATTATAGAAGTGTTGAAAAAACTTGTTTGATCCGTAGAAAACCCGTTGCCGTAGAAATATCGGGATAAAAAGTGTCCTATGTTATACTCCCCTGAGTACTGAAATTTGGTCTGGAGATAGTTTGAGACCCTTCTCAAACTATCTCCAGACCAAATTTCATCCAAATCGGTCCAGTTCGTTGCGACGTGAAGGAAGGACAAACAAACAAACAAACACACTTTCATATTTATAATATTAGTAAGGATGCATTTTTGTACGTACGGAACTTATTGTGAATGTACTTTCTACGTAACCAATTACAGATAATCTGCTATAGGAAGACCCGCGCCTCCACAATTCAAAGCGCTTCAAATTGTATAAAAAGCACCAACAAACGCTCTCAACGCATGTTTGACGGCTGTCTCAGCACGCACCCATGCGTTGAGAGTGTTGGTGGTGCTTTTTAAATACTTTCCAAACACATTGAAGCGTTTTAAATTGTGGAGGGGCGGGATTTCCTAACAGTAGATTATCTACATTATTGTGTTTATTTTGAACAACCTAACTCTTAAGTCCTAATGATCGTCAATTCGCCCGTCGATTACGCTAAATTAATATTTAATCCCCTCTCTTCTTGAGGAACACAAACCGTCCTCCTGATAATTAAAAATTAGACAGCTCAAGGTTTTCTCATTAAAGCGACTACATAGGCACCCAAGATGGCGGCAGGAGGTTGTTGATGTGTGCTATATATTTTCATTGCAAGGTAGAATAAGTACAGACGCGCCTTTTCTAGATTTATTGTTTTAGAGTCTAAATACAAAGATAGAAGTAGATAGGTAGTTGAATACGTCGTCAGCATTTAAATTGGAATGCAATAAAGTACGATGTTTATAATACCAACTCTCGTTTGAGAAAGCTTCAACTAGCCGATGGGTTGCACAATTAACTCCTAAATCACGATGGTGCATATTATGGTTGTTTAATTTTGTAAAGCGATCGATTGCCAAATAGTGTGTCGATCTCGATTAAATTATATGTAAGTGGCATTTTTTCTGTATCTTACCTTGGCTTACGAGTACTGCATAAATGCCACTGTGGATCGTCATCAAAGGCTTTAAAAAGTTTCCATTATTATTATTTTATTAATTGAAAATTCATAAATCTTCCTTACGTATAATAATACCTAATTACTACTATTATTATATATTACGTATTATTATTATATTACATATTATTATTGTTCTAGTGCGTCCCTGTTCCCGGTCTCGGCTTTCGGCGAGGCTCCTACTGGTGCGTGTGCCGTCGGGGCTTCTACTTCCCCAACACCACGGCCGACAACCGGTACTACAACGGCAGCGACATTGAGGAAGAATATGAAAGGAGTTTGCTTGTAAGTTTTAAGCTGGCGTACAATAGCTAGTCATTTACCTACTTACTTTTACTTAAATTGAATTAATATCTCCAGAGTTTAATGGGCTAAACTGTGATTAAAAAAAAGCGTTATATGTATGGCTAAAATCTAGTCTTAATCATACCAGTTTTTCCCGCGAACTGTAAATGTCGACACCGTACAAACGAAAGTTTTTTTCTAAAATACGTTTAAGTACTTTCTATACCTTTTAGTTAAATACAAGGTCCTTGGTTCAATATTTCAGACGCGATTTTGTACAGACTTGTCATAAGTAGATGACTTGTCAGTGATATATTTTTGAGAGTAGGTAGTTAATCAAATATCTAATTAAGTGAGTAGTGTTTTTTGGTAGAAAGTGTTACAGAAAAATACTTCCTATTCATCTTTATAGCTTAGATGTCTTTTGCAGAAAATTTATGAGGTGTCTATGTTAGGGCATTTTTGTTATTGACGAAACAAATTCGTAGCAACGGTAACATGAGTATGGATCAATTTAAGTACAAGGTGACCACACAGGCGAGTATTAATTTCATCTACATGACTGTTTTGAGTCTCATGCTTAACTACTATAATTTGTTAGGAAAGTGACAAATAGACAACCGGATTGCCTCAGTTGGTAGCGAACTTTCCTACTCGTACTGTTCGTACGTTAGAATCCCGCGTCTAAATTAATTTTCAATTGGAATTATTTGAAACCCAATGGACTTGTGACTACCAATGAGTTAAAGGGTCAACATTTCAGTGTTTTGATCCAAAAATGGGCCTCACGGTATTTAAAGAATCTTCCAACACGGTTCATGTTGTTAATTATCATAAAATCATGTTATACTATAGAATACAGAAACAAAGATATAAATCAACTTAATGTATGTAATCCCGAAACATATTACTCTATTAAGAAGATTGTTTCCGAGAGCTAGAAAGTATAAGAAGTTGATACCCGTAATTTGTACAAGGCGACCAGCATGCCCCATTTCCCATATCTCCAACTACAATCTTCATTAGGTACAGCGTTTTATTGCCTGCCTCACTGGTCAAAATAATTTAAAGCCATTTCACGAATCATTGACTATTATTAAAGGCTCCCTTTAACGACGTTCACTCTAAAAATATTAGAAAAGTGGATCCGACTGATCCCGCCGATCCGTTTTATAATCCGCCTCGAGATGTATCATGCGGTTTTTAAGGCTTTCAGATAAATAGGGTTGGCTCAGTGCTGTGTCCAATCTTGTTGTCGAGGGTGCTTTAAAAATAATGTTTAGGACAGATGAAATAAAATAGTGCCATATTTCTAGCTTTTGGAATTTTCGTCCGTACATTTTTTTTGTATAATACAGGTGATAAGACTAGCACAGATGGACCAAGTACCTTTCAGCTGTGATTGTAATGGCTGCTGCTTTTTAGATAAATTTAATTTCAAATGCAGTGCGCCTGTAGTAATTTTCTATTTTACTTACCTTTCCTAAGGGTTACTAAAATTCATTTTTATTTAATGTGCAAAAGAAAACTAAGTTATAACGCCTCAATTGCAGTAAGATTTTCTACTGAATGTTTATCTTTGATCTTTGGAAATTCTAAAATACAAAATCCACACAGTTCGGTCTTGGATCAGGTTTTATCGTAAATAAAAATTACGTACAATAAAACATCTAACCTTGTTTATAGTATCTCGGAAAATTATAACTAGATATTTTTTCTAAAAAAATGATCGTTTAAAATAACAGTTCTCCACGTCCATTTTGAAAACTTGTAATAATATGAAAATATTATGTTCTGTAATACCCAACTCCCGTAATAATCGAAGGCTCTGCGCTCGAACTTGTTGACCACTATGTATACCTGGGACAAACAGTCCAGTTAGGTAGGTCCAACTTCGAGAAAGAGGTCAATCGTCGAATCCGACTCGGCTGGGCAGCGTTCGGGAAGCTTCGCAGTGTCTTTTCGTCCAAATTACCGCAGTGTCTCAAGTCGAAAGTCTTCGACCAGTGTGTGTTGCCAGTGATGACTTATGGTTCCGAGACGTGGGCGCTTACGATGGGCCTCATAAGAAGGCTCAAAATCACTCAGAGGGCAATGGAGAGGGCTATGCTCGGGGTTTCTCTGCGTGATAGAATCAGAAATGAGGATATCCGCAGTAGAACTAGGGTCACCGACATAGCCCGAAGAATTGCGAGCCTTAAGTGGCAGTGGGCGGGGCACATTGCTCGCAGGACTGATGGCCGATGGGGCCGGAAAGTTCTCGAGTGGCGCCCGCGAACCGGGAGACGAGCTGTCGGTAGGCCTCCAACAAGATGGAGCGACGACCTCGTGAAGGTCGCGGGAAACCGGTGGAAGCAAGTAGCACAGGACCGGTCTGAGTGGCGAGCCTTAGGGGAGGCCTATGTCCAGCAGTGGACGTCTTTTGGCTGAAATGATGATGATGATGATGATTATGTTCTGAATACATCAAGATAGATCTTACACCTACCATTAATTCCAGAATCAAAGAACCCTGTACTCCAACCCCGACGCCTTCGAGTGCCTCCCGTGCGCGGAAGGCTGCGAAGCCTGCGTAGACGGCTCCCCGTGCGTGGCTGCCCTGAACTGGGTGGCCAGAACCACTATCTTCGCTCTGGCCTGCTTCGTCATCTCCTGCCTGCCCTTCATCGTCTACTTTACTATCAAATACGGACACGTCAGGGTAAGAAGGTTCTTCGCATGGTAGCCAACCAGCACCAATCGGCGGCATTCGATCACATTGGCTGGATTACGCTGAATCCATGAATAAATGTTTTTTCTTTCTTTCTTTCTAATTCGGTCGTGTCGGCCGGAATTCGGTTGCTATGTCCCTATTGCCTCTTTTTCATTCAAGAAGAAAAATAAAACAACATTAGAAATCGACGGCACGCAGTCGAATCGAGTCGCGTGCGATCTCATTTTATCGAATTCGATCGAAACTTACTGCAGACGCGAGGAGCCGAAAGGAAGCAAATTCCAATTCAAAACGTTAGACCGCCTACTGCATGCCATACCTTTTGTGTATTTACATTATGTCTGTTCTGTTGTTCCTTGAATGTGTGGTGTTCAATAAAGTATATTGTATTGTGTATTGTATGACGATATTTTATCCACAGTATCAGGTTTTCAATTTTTCAAATCATCATCATCATTTCAGCCGAAAGACGTTCACTGCTGGACATAGGCCTCCCCCAAGGCTCGCCACTCAGGCCGGCCGGTTTCTCGAGTGTTGCAATGAAATTTCATACAATATTGCTGCTGCAAAATAGTGCAGACCATGAAATTCCATAAATTTTTTTTGCTGATTATAAATGGTGCATTTTCCGGCCTGATAGAGTGAAAACAGTGACAAGTTTGTCGTCCATTTTTGAAAATTTAACTCCCTGGTTGTCTGTACAGGTGGTTCGAGCCGCCAGCCCCGCCCTTCTTCGGGTCATCGTCCTGGGGGCGCTCCTCATCTACTGCACGACCCTGGTGATGTACGGACGGCCCACCGTCCTCACCTGCACCGCCAGGGTCTGGCTCCGGGAAGTCGGCTTCTGTCTCACCTATGGTGCTCTTATGTTGAAGACGTGGAGGTGAGCAAAGAAACTATAGTTCGACAACTTAGGATGACTAACCCTATTATTCTTTGAAAACGCATGTACAAGTTATGACTATTTCTGAAGTATACCTATTGCAACACTTTATTGCACATAAAGAAAACTTAATGTACAAAAGGCGGACTTAATGCCTTGAGGCATTCTCTACCAGTCAACCTTTAGGCAAAGCAGAAAATGGTTAGGGGCGGTGCCAAAAATATAATTAGAATTAGCAAAGAACAAATAAACATACTTAAACTAAATACATCTACATATACTTACACAAATAAGACATACAAATAAATAAATAATATATAATATGTACGAGCAATGAAGATACAAAAAATATAATCGGTGATGAATGATAGGGACAGAGTAAATAAAACCTAAGGAATCTGCTTAGTGAGATATTTACGCAGTCTATTTTAAAAAGCGGGTTTACTGGGTTTAAGTAAGTATACAAGATTTTCGGCACATGGATCGTAAAATTTGTTATTCATAAAAAGGTTACAAACGTCCAAACGCGAGATTCGGGTTAAGAGGAACGAAATTTAAAAAACATATTTGTAAAACCATTACCCGTAAGACCTAAAGTCCAAGGGTGAAAAGACAGCAAATAACCTCAAAAATATTCCAAAAAAAATTGACAGTCCATCTGCAAACAAACCTACCACCTGAAAGGCATGTACCTATTAAAAATCCATGAAATTTTCATCAATCTTAAACCTAACAATACCTGTCTTACGAGTATGTAATACTGTCATTAATAACTATTGCCACAGCGGGACAGTAACCACCATAAAGCCCATCATTCATTGTTGTCCGTCAAAAAAAACCTTTCGCCCTGTAGTAAATACCCCGAATGCCATGGAATGGAAAAAGTCAGATCAATTTTCAATTCCCTCCCACCTAAATAGTGAAATCACTCTGCGGTATCTTTTGCCGTGACCGGGCCTTTTGTGCAATTTTACTTCCGCTCGGCCAAAAACGTAACCATATCTACAGACCTATACTTACAGAATGATAAATCCAAATGGGTCGGTATGGAGACGTCAGAAAATAATATGAGAGACTAGCTTCTGGCCGCGACTTCGCCCGTCTGGAAGTCGGTTCTCGCGTTGCCGAGGAAACTCTGCGTTTTTCCGGAATAAAAAGAAGAATATGTTCTTCGTCAGGATTCCAACTATCCATATACCAAATTTCATCGAAATCGGTCCAGCGGTTGAAGCATGAAGAGATAACAGACAGACTATGAGTCTATTGCAGCATATATTATGTTCTAAGACCGTGTCGACTTTAAGGCCGTTCCCTGACCCAGCATCGTCAAATTGCTAAATGTTAAAAGTTAAAAATATGAAAAAAAAACAAAAGTTATATTTGATTATATCATCCTTACATTGACAGCTTTCGTTACACGTTTCACGAAACTTCGCTCGATACAATTTAATTACAAAGTAACCTCTAACTCGGACCTTTAATCCAACTTTTCTCCAGTTTATTATATTAAACAGTGTAAACTAAATGTAACAGAACAATTATCCATATTATATGCATACTCGTACATTGACAGCTTTATAAATGCCATGTTTTAGACGGTATTTTTATAGAAATTAAAACGCGTTAAAATACTAACTAAATCGGGCATTCTGTGCATAGCGCTTTCTCTTTCACTCCTTGCACAAGTGACAGTGACGGCTGAGCTGGGTATAGGAACGGCCTTAATTTTCTTTTTTGGCAAAAAATGGCACTATTTTTTTACCCTCGTATGGAACCGGAAATGGGACCTGGTCGAAATTCTGTAAGTAATCGCTTGTCGCAATAGTTATTATAGTTAATTGTATGAGTATGAGGCCCAAATATTGCCGTTAAATCTTGTGTAAGTAAACATTAGACAGAAATGCCCACAGTTTTAAATTATTTGAAATTAAAATATGTTTAACTAACCTTTAGGTAATCCCGGTTATGTATGAAAGTTAAAAAAAGACTTAGGTAAAAACCATTTGTTATTTAAATGCTAACAAAATCTAAAATCGTCGTCATGGATCCTAAGAACAGATTTCGCTCTCCCAGTTTCTGACTTCTCCATATTGACCTATAGATCTGGATTGGTCATTTCTGTGTATCTGGGACAGGATGTCGTCAAAGTACGGCTACATTTCCACGGATTTGAGCAATAATAATTGACCCGAGATCGGATTACTAGCTAATAATAGAATCTCGCTTTCTCCTAAGACAGAATTGTTTAATCCAATTCAGATCCAAGATAATGCTACAATAAACCGACGCCGTTGCATTGCTTTTGTTCTAATTAATATCAAAATAGGTATTACTATTTGTCAATGTCAATGTTATTAGCGAGCTTTAAAACATAGGCGCACGCAGTTCGCCAGGCCAAATTCAAGCAAAAAAAGATTTATCGAAATCGGTTCACGTTTAGGTACTGTTTATTTTTGGTGAACATACAATAAAAAAAATATTTAAAAAAAGATTCCGACGAATTGAGAACCTCCACCTTTTTTTGAAGTCGGTAAGTTCCTGTAAAAAAAATCGGCACCTTTAAGTAGTGTGATATCAAATTTAGACCAATATTTGGCTCAATATATTGCACTCTTTTTGGAATTAGCAAGTTTTGAATAAATTAAGAAATGAATTTTCTTTTAACATAAATAAATAGAAATGAGTAAAATACTTGCCAAGTCAAAAACCCTACTATCACAAAATTAAAACAGAAATAGAAAAATCAGTTCAATCGGGAACCCATTTCAGCCTTAAGGTCTTAAAAGGATCGAAATTTGTTTACCTGGTCATACTCTCGAGAATTCTGCCAAGATTCCAAAATATCCTTGCAAACCTATTAATTTTATTCAGTCACTATGAAGGTTTTTCAATATAGCGGCTCTTAAAGGGTACCAAAAGGGCAACCAAAGGTCATCCTTGGGGAGCACTGGCATATAAAAAAATCCCACTATCGAAGTTGATGTGCCGTCGGCCCTTGGCAAACGAAAATGTTGGGCAGTATTTCTTAGGGTCGGTTGATTCAAACCGTCCGTTAAAGTTAACGTTAACGTTAAATATTTGACTATAGGATACAATAACGTTTCTGTATGGAATGACAGCTCGGCGGCCATATTTAACGACCAGGAGTCCGTCAACTATATGCGTGAATCAACTCACCCACAATATGTCTTGGAGATATTAAACCTATTGGCATAATTACTTATTCTGTGATAGAATTTAGAAAATATTAACATCAATGTTCTTGATAGCCAACATTACCACAATACGCCTGATAGTATGATTGCTAAAAAATTTTGTATCAATTACCTAAATATCTCCAGACGAACCGAACCTAAACGGCACACCAAAATATAATGGTGTAAAAAATACGTGTGCACGTATTGCCCGTTCCCCTCATTTTTGCTGTATGTACTTAATTATATGTATTAAATTAAATCCCGCACGTTTGCCGCGAAACCTCGTGAAAAGGCCATCTATGTACTACATTAGCACTGTATTTTATTTGTTGAATGAATGAAGAAATAAGTTATTAATAGTTGTAGCAATCGATATATTTATACACAAATTATTAAATTACTCAAATAGCACATTCAATATTTGTCATATAATGCATCATTTCAGATGATAGAAGTCCACTGCTGGACATAGGCCTCCCCCAAGGCGCGCCACTCAGACCGATGCTGTGCCACTCGCATCGCCGCGTTCCGGCGACCTTTACAAGGTCGTCTCTCCATCTTGTTGTCACATAATGCAATATAAGCTTTTTAAGTAGAGTGCAAAAAATTAAAAAAGCTTTAGAGAAAGTGAAACTTACGACCCCAAAATGCGCTAGTGCTATTTCCTCTACGAGTACGCTTGCATGGACCGATTAGTTCTAAGCAAACATCGTTGTCATCAGAATATCGGTGATCTTCCAAGTGCGGTCAGCGAAGGCGGTGAAAATCTCCGATATGTACCTCCTGCGCCGCATCGGCGTCATAGTGGGGGTGGCTTGCGTGTTGCTCTCCATCCGCACGATGGTAGCGCCGCCGGCCGTCATCGTCGGCAGGACCAAGGACGACCTGAAGGCGTTTCTCTGCAACACGGACTGGTGGGACCATTCTTTCACGACCTGTGAGTATTGTTTTGGATGGTGAGTTTTTGTCTTTCACTAAAACATCTTAATATTTTAGACATTATAACGAACACAGAAAAGGGTACCTGCTGCTTTATACCTACTTATTAATAATCATGTGACATTGGACAAGGACTTTTACATAATCATCCTCTGCATTAAGTGCTCACATATCCATGACAAAAATGTATAAATACATACATATACATGTAGTGACAACAAACATAACTATAGGGCTTATATTTGCTAATATATACTTATAATTATACCGGTTGCACTTACATCTAGATTTTAAGATCTATTTAGTTTTAATATTTTGCTGCACCCTCACAGGGTCCATGTTAGTACTTAAGAAAATACTGTAACATCTTGTAAAAACCATTGTTTGGCAATAAATGATATGAATTTTGCAAAATCCTTTCTTAGCGGATGCCTACGTCATAACATCTACCTGCATGCCAAATTTCAGTCCGATCTGTCCAGTGGTTTGGGCTGTGCGTTGATAGATCACTATGTCAGTCAGTCAGTCAGTCAGTCACCTTTGAGTTTTATATATTTAGATAATATAAGATATATATATTTTTTCTTTTTTAACAGTGGAGGTAATATTTCTGATGTGGGGCATTCGACTTTGCATCGTGGTGCGGAAAGCGCCGTCCGAGTTCAACGAGAGTCGCTTCATATCCATGGCTATCTACAACGAGTTTCTGCTATCTGTGTTCCTCAACATTTCTATGTAAGTTATTAGTTATTTACTACTCTTTACCGTTACTATTATTACTTTCACCACCACCAGCATCATCATCATCATCATCATCATCATCATCATCATCATCATCATCATCATCATCATCATCATCATCATCATCATCATCATCATCATCATCATCATCATCATCATCATCATCATCGTCGTCATCAATATTACTTTCGCCACTCTTTTCTGTTATGTTCATGTTCCTGTTTGTCTTTAACAAAAGCATCCAAATCGTCCCACCATATTCTTTTAGATCCGCCTCTGCCTGGGTGGTCAGCTCCTGAAATATATTATATTTATTTGTCTGTATCTTCTACATGCGCTTCAATAACAACAACAAAGGATTAAATATCATTTGTTCAACAAGAAACACACTGCTTTATCTGGTTAGGTTATATAAGAAACACGATTACAAAGAGAAATGTCCAGGATAAATGCAAGTAAGATAAGTATGAACAGGAAGGGACAAGACCTACAAAACCTAACAATAGGGAAGATAACTAACAAGAGTTATTTTTAGGGTAATTGGCGGTGACGACCAAATTCTATGAAAATATGAGACAGCTATTTTATTAATAAAAAATGAATTTAACGATATGAAAAACGCAGCAAATCAAGAAGAATATTTTAATTATCTTTTATACTACCTCTAATGGACGCTTGCAAATAGAAAAAGAGGAAAGAAGTTATTTCCGAGATCTAATTAAAACTAGAAACACTGACAACAGTAGGTAATTGGATTCTTTGATGAGGAAGACATCGTTTTATTCTACACTGTTTTTATATAGAGATGAAAAATATATTTTAAGTCCTAGGAAGTGACCTTCTTTATTTTTACAACGATTTTATTAGGTCGTCTTGTAACTAACTACAACACTATGTAAGAAATCTTGCAAGCTAAATTTAATCCACTTCTTATTATCGTATCATGATGACACTTGGCAGGTATATGTAACTTGGATGACGATGCAATAATAAGTCAAAGCGTTGTTTTAGTTTTTTTAATTAATTATCATCTCAACGTTGAGTACAAAACTGCTGCGGTCTTAGTGACGAACAAACAGAAGATGTACCTGTGTACTTATTAGAGAATAGTTTGATAACCAAATACGAATACGCTAACCAAACAGTGTTAAAAAAAGATCTCTGATCTAAAGTATTTATCTTTACTTATAAAAAGTCTGTGAAAAAGTCGCGTAGGCCGCGTTGGTCGGTGTCCGTTTACAACTCTAGAACTTTCTATGACTATCATATAGTAGGTACAGCACGACACAACTTAGAAGGCGCGCGGTGAAGCACTTAAGCCATTGACGCAGAGTCTATTTTTGCTTAATCCACGCGCCTTCTAAGTTGTGTAAACCTGTAAGTAGCAAGTCTCTCGGACTTGAAATAATTATCTGGATTTATAAAAATTGCACTCCCTATACCTTAAACGGCAAATAAATAAAACGTAGGTATTTCGCGAAATTACTATTTAATTTTAATATTCAGCCGATGAAATTATTTGCGAATCTCGCGGCCGTCCCGGGGGATCCTATTTGAGATATTAAATTGGTCTTTGGGCTCGACTTGCTCATTGGCGGGCCAATAGCTGAGGGGTTTCTTCATTTTATTTAGCCAATTAAATATTTTCCTTATTAAATTGATAATAAAGTACTCAGGAAACTGGCCTGGCAAAGCCCATCAATCGTTGCACCCCTGTGACCTAGTAGGTACTACTACAGCCTATTTGAGTCCCATTGCTGGGCACAGGCCTCCTCTCATCACGAGAGGGTTTGGGCTATAATCTCTACGCGGGCCCATTGGGGACTTCACACATATCTTTCAACTACTTCGCAGATGCGTGCAGGTTTCCTCGCGATGTTTTCCTTCGCCGAAAAACTCAGTGGTAAATTCAAATTGCATTTTGTACATAAGTAAACTTAGAGGTGCGAGCCGGAATTGAACCCCCGACCCTCTGCATGAACAGCGGTAGTTCGAACCACTAAACCACTACGGCTGTGATCTAGGTCAATTGGCTATGGGTGAAAAATGACAATGTGCTCGATGATTTTTTTAAGGATAGGAATAACCTTCCGTATCAAGAGAAAAAAATCTCAGAATTATCCGTACCGTAGATTCTGCGTAAAAAATAAAATTGGTTTTGCGTTATGACGATTGAAATAAAGGTGTTTCCTTGGTCTAAGTATGCAGCACTACTTCTTGAAAAAAAGTGTTGATACTATTGACATTATTGATTTTTTCAAGAAGTAGTGCTGCATACTTGGACCAAGGATACACCTTTATTTCAATCGTCATAACGCAAAATCAATTTCTTTTTTTACGCGAAATCTACGGCACGGAAAATTCTGAGCTTTTTTTCTCTTGATTCGTAAGGTTATTCCTATCCATAAAAAAATAATCGAGCACATTGTCATTTTTCACCCATAGCCAATTAACCTCAGTTGCAGCAAGAAGGTTAACGTCCTTTAAAATTTGACGTGACCGTCATTTCATTGTGCAAATCTCGGCGGCCATACTTAAACGACGTTAAATTTTTGATGAAACCCAGGTACTCAGTGTATCTCTCTAAGAGTAGGTTGATTCAAGCACAGTTGACGGACTCCTGGTCGTTAATATGGCCGCCGAGCTGTCATTCCATACAGAAACGTCATTTTGTCCTATAGTAAAATATTTAACGTTAACGTTAACTTTAACAGACGTTTTGAATCAACGCCCTAATTGATATATACGCCTTCTGCGAAAAATACAACATTTTTGACGAAAGCCAAAACGGCTTCAGAAAAAAAAGAACCACAGTTTTAGCAGTGTATAAATATATCCAAAAAATACTCAACACTATTAACAAAAAAGATTACGCAATAGGGATTCTCTTAGACACGACAAAAGCTTATGACAAAGTACAACATAAAATACTATTAAATAAACTACAGGGGATAGGAGTTCGAGGCATAGCTCACAAATGGCTTACGTCATACCTAAAAGATAGATTACAACTAGTAGAAATAGAGTATTTCAACCATAAAACCGGCGAAATAATAAAAGTCAAGTCGGACTTTCAAAAAATTAATAATTCTATACCACAGGGAAGCGTAATCGGATGTCTTCTCTTTCTTATTTATGTTAACGATCTGCCTAAAATAATGGACGAACCCTGCGTGTTATTTGCTGATGACAACTCCATGCTAACATCTTGTAAAAACAGTGACACGATCAATGAAAAAATTTGCTTTCTTCTAAATAAGACAACACAATGGATGAATGATCACAACTTGGAAATAAACCTGTCAAAAACTAAATTAATGTCCTTCCACCCATATCAAAAAGCTCCAATAACAATAAACTGTACCCATCAAAATACCAACTTAGAAGTCGTTGACGAATTTACCCTACTTGGAATAGCCATAGATAAACATTTAAATTGGAAACCACATATAAAATTAATAAAAAGTAAAATATCTAAATTCATTTATGCATTTCACCAAATCAAAAGAACTACTGACCTTCAAACCGCACTGGTCACATACTTCGCGTACGCGCACGCCTGGTTCAGCTACGGCGTCATCCTGTGGGGCAATAGCACCGACGCACCAGCACTTTTCACCCTTCAGAAAAAACTGATCAGAATCCTAGTCAACATAAAATCAACAGATACTAGCAAACCCCATTTCATACAGCAAAAAATTCTTACCATACCCTCCATCTATATACTGGAAATTTGTAAATTTGTTAAAAAATATCCCCACCTATTTACCAAGCTTGAAGACGCTCCTGTGACCCACTACCTGCGACACAGGGACAACCTCGTGCTGCCCAGCGGCAGCGACAGCTCTCGGCTGAAGCTCCACTCTTCGGGGCCATACGTTATGTCCATCAAAATTTACAATAACTTACCACAAATACTAAAAAAGGAACAAAAAGAACATATATTCATTAAAAAACTTAAACGAATTTTATTAAGTAAGGCATACTATACAGTTAATGAATACTTAGAGGACAAAATAATTATTTAAAACTAATAATACCCATTTAAATTTTATCTTTTATTCCTGCATACACACCCATATACACACACACACACACACACACGCACACACACACACACCCTAACCATACATGGCTATAAGAAGATAATAATGTGCAATACCCATGTATACCTAGTATTTAAGGTCTAGTTTCTAATATTTGCTGCACCCTAACAGGGTCCATGACATAGTACTTAAGTGAAATGTAACATCTTGTAAACACCATGGCATAGCAATAAATGAGTATGAGTATGAGTATGAGTATGATCGAACGTTAAAAGCGGTCCACGGAAATCGGGAATGGCGCGATGACATGGATGAACTTTTTAGAAATTCACCAGTGTTATCTAGAAACTAGAAATAGTGGAAGAGTTATCAATGCCAATCTGCTTTCAAAATCAAAAGAAAATGTTGGAAATATGTAGGTTGGTATAAAAAAATTGCAACCGTCGAATTTTTTGCTCAACATTTTGTATTTTCCTTATTGGGCTTTTAGTACACTCTAGAAACAACTTTGGAAAAAAATGCTAAAAAAACATTCCTTTAAATATCACTGAGGAACTTCAAATATTTACTCGGTTTCCCTTTGACTTCATTCGCTTCGAGGACGCCCAAGGGGTAGGTACAGAATAATATCGTCTAAAGATATTTTAACTGAAGTTCGGAAAAAATCGACAAATTTGAAAATGTAGAAAAAAAACCTAATTCCAAGATCCTATGTAAACTTTTTCTAATTCCTATCAAATAACAGACGAGAACTATCAGTTTTTAACTCTTAATTCTTTTTCAGGCTCTTCTTGCAATCACCAGCGAACCCTGACCTGCTGTACATTATATTCTTCTGCCACACGCAGCTCACCGTCACGCTGCTCCTTTGCTTCATCTTCGGGAGCAAGGTAGGCACGGTAAGGGAGGAAGAAGAATCTATAACACCATTATAGCACCTTATTAGACTCCTAATGCCACTAAGAGCTCACTGGACCAGCTTGCTTAAGACGAGGTACGAAAATTGGAAAGGACTCCTACTGTGTCGCTTCCACAGCATGCATATAAACTAGGGCTTGTGATATACGTGTTACACGCGGAACCGTAGCTACGTAGCCTTAGCACCGGCGATGCTAAGATCCCGGACTACACGGTCACGTCAAAGATACGTATCCGTTTCTGGATTCGGCTACGTTCCCGCGAATCTCGGCTTCGGCTCCGCTCGGCTTAGGCTCCGCTCCGCTCGGTTGTTGAACACGACTGGATCGGATCTACGTATAAATAAGATACGTATCTCCGTGTACACGTAGCTACGTATCTTAATTACACGTAGCCGAATCACACGGAGCAAACGGAGCGGATCTCCGTTGCCGAGTAACACGGCAACGGAGATTCGGCTACGGGTACACGAAACACGGTCACGACCAGGAGCACTAATATAAACCCTAATATTCCTAAAATTTTGTATCTTTCCCAATAATCTGCCGCTGCTAAGGGTTCGCCGTACTCGTATAGAAGCTTGAAATTGGTCTTCGGTTGGCAACGCTTTCGAAGTCTCGTGATTCCTCATGTCCGTCCATAGACAACAGTTACCATTTTTACCTCCACTTCAGTTCGCAACCAATGTCATAAAAAAGACTAAAATAAAATAAAAAAAACAATGATAAAGAAGGTTTTTTCTTATTTTCATCGTAGTTTGAGCGCCAGGCAAATAGGCATTTTTGATAGGTACCTATTTTTTACCATTACTTTTGTTTATTTAATACAACAAAGCTTATTTCAGCTTTCGCATCTGTAGATTCTCACGTGCCTTAAAATCTCACATGAGAATAATAACTGGATCAGTGTGCTGATGTTTCCTCACCATGTGCGATCGTTCAATCGCTCTGTTGATGCAACATTGTTTAAAAATATATATTCTTCCAATACTGCTGCAATTCGCAATATTGTTCGTGTTGAGTAGAATTTAAAGTAAGTAGATACACAAATTTATACTAGAAACATCGCATTTTCTGAGCTCTGCAGAATGCTATACGTGCTTGTTTCCATATCAAAGCCAAATATGCATTATGCTAAGTATAAATAATCTAACATAAGTGAAGTCTAAATATAGGATCACAAAACAAACAAAAGAAGAGGAAAAAGTGTGACGAGTGAAATCTGCAAAGACGTTCCCGTTTCAGCCCAGGTAAAATTTAAGTATAAATTTCAGTTTCAATGCCGTGACGTTTTGACGTCTTTGCTTCCCGAATGAGACCCCAGCATGTGTTTATAATTTTTTTTATATATTGAAGCCAAAGCTGATCATAGGTACGTTCACAGTTGAGACATCTCAGAGAACAGATACAGTATCTCAAAAGAAGCTATTAAAACTAGCTCTGAGAGTTGTTAGACTTTGCTAGTCCATTTTTGCACAGCTTAATTAAAACATTTTAAGACAGTTGCTCAAAAAGTAAACATCGATACCTACCCTGTTTAGCGTTCGAAAAGTTTGTCATTTCTGTTTTTTGACACCTAGTGAGCGTGAGTAATTTTTTTGCGTTTGCAAATGTATTAAATATGACGTCCGAAATCGTCATTTTCACTCAACCCTAATGTTAACGCTCGCCATCGCTCGAGCCAACAAACTAGGGACTCGTTATAAAATGACGATGTCCCTTTTGGTACCCAACATTTTTTTGGGATTGGTAATGGTTTTAATTTAAAGTACTTAAATGTAATTAATATGTCAGATTTTTCGGTTTGCTCGGACGTAATTCCGTAACCCGCAGCTACTGCGGTGAACGAATTACGCCTCACCGCTCTCAGCTGCACTCAGCGGTCACGCTTGTTATTCGCATTTTCGCTGATTTATTGGTCTTATTGACATTTTTATCTTTACTCTTTGCTAATAATAAGTCTGTAGAAATCACGTTGCTGTATGTATGTACGTCCGGGTTTAACTCGACAACTACTGGTCGAATAGGTATGAGAACAACTTTTTTTTTCCTTAGTCTATCAGGAAGATTATTGAAAAGTATTGGACACGTATTTTTTTTCTTTTTTCACGTAATCAAACTTATACGGAGATATATTGAGTTGAAATGTCGCGAGACGTCACGGTTAGGTACGGTTTATACCTAACGGTGACGTAGGTAGCCCCCACTCTCCAACTTTAAGGCGTTAACCTTAGTAATTCTTTGTTAACTTGATAAAACAAATAATAATAATAATAATAAATCATTTATTCGCTCGCAAAATTAAAATAATAAAAACACAGAAACAAAAGAAAGGAAGCGAATCGGACCCGACTCAGCATGTGTCAGCCGTGAAGCCAACGCTGATCTTTTTGAAAATACGTGTCTAATATTTCATTATTACCTGACTGACGGACTAATTACAATTTCGATTTCTTTACCCTGTCGTCATCCCTATTCTCACAAAATTTGGTATAAGGATAGTATAATCTATAGATATGGATATCTATAGATACGGATATGGGTTACGGAATTATCGGACGAAGTCGCTGGCAGAAGCTAGTATTCAATATAACTGAATTGTTTATTACCTACCTACTGAAAACTTGGAACTCCTTATGATGTAATCTTCATATGATACTTGAGAAACTAATATGTAAGTCCAAGTAACCTTCGTTTACAGTAACCCTTGGAAACTTACTCGTATTTACCGTGATTTGCATCTCGCGCACGTTTACTCGCGCTTTCGTTTGACAGGCAAATACGTACTTTTCAAAGCAACAATACTATACATATGCGTGCCGTATAAGCATGGTGAATAACAGGTGTAGAGAATAGGTAATCTACTATAGGAAGTCCCGCCCCTCCATAATAGGGATGACGACAGGGTGAAGAAATCGAATTTCTAATTAGTTCGTCAGTCAGGTAATAAAAAAATATTAGACACGTATTTTTTGTTTTATCAAATTAACAAAGAATGACTAAGTTAAAACGCATTAAAGTTGGAGAGTGGGGGCTTACTACGTCACCGTTAGGTATAAATCGTACCTAACCGTGACGTCACGCGGCATTTCAACTCAATATATCTCCGCATAAGTTTGATTACGTGAAAAAAGAAAAAATATGTGTCCAATACTTTTCAATAATGTTCCTGATAGACTGAGAAAAAAAAAGTTGTCGTCATCCCTATTGAAAACGCTTCAATGTATTTGGAAAGCATTTAAAAATCACCACCAACACCTCAACGCATGTTTGACGGCTGTCTCAGCACGCACACTTGCGTTGAGAGTGTTGATAAAGCTTTATAAATACTTTCCCAATACATTGATAAGCGTTTTGAAATTGTGGAGGGGCGGGAAGGAACTTCCTATTAGTAGGTTATCGCTACCGTCGTGATAAAATGTGCGCCTGAATAAATAATCTAGTCGTATCAAGCTAATGTGTTCATTAATAGTACATTACAGACCTAGTGTGGTGAATTCGTAAATGTCCCAGATCGCAGGTTTCTGTGGCCCGAACCGAAGGTGAGGGCCATAAATATGCGATCTGGGGCTTTACGAATTAACGCCCGTGGTTTGTCAAAAGTTTAACGTCTTGCCTTGGCCAAGAAGTGAGATTTTCTATCCGCGTAGCGGGCAGAAAATTTCACTTTACGGCCAAGGGTGATGTAAAATAATAAAATTATTCTTCCTTGCAAAAAACTGATTTTACTGTTTTCATTAAAATTATTCAATCATAAATACTGGGCTTGCAATGACAGCCTTCAGTTTGCAGTAGATGCGCTGAGAACGACCTCGCACTTTTCTTTTTCTTAGAAAATGAAAGTCTTTGACTGCTTATTTACTGTGCTGAATGCACAAAAGTAGTTTTGGTCACTACCCTCTTTAGTCCACAAGGAACCCTTATAGAAAGCTGTGATTGCATTGAATATACATATTAGTCAGGACAACACAGAAGTTAAACGAAATAAAATAAACATTTTAGGGTTTCTCCCCTACACCTTCAATGGGAATGTTGTTTTTTTTCCCGCTTACCCGAAGATGTGGGTGTCATTGGATAGGATTTAAAAAAATATTTTGGGTTTTGCGAAAATCTTTTTGCCATTGCTATTTTTTAGAGCCAAGTTTCCCCTGTCAAACATTGCTTTTGGATGGCTGTAAAAAAATGTGTAATATATTATAACCAAATTAAAAAGAAATCTATAACGGCTAGACTGTGCACGTTTACACAATTTAGGAAGCAAATGGATAAAGCAATAATAGACTCTACCTCAACGGCTTAAGCGCTTCTTCACGCGCCTTCTAAGTTGTGTCGTGCTATAGGTACAAGTTTACGAGTAATAGCCGACCAACTAAACAAATTGGCAGCAGTGACCGCTTACCCTCAGGTGGCATGTGTGCTCGTTTGCCCACATGAAAAAAAAAGAAATAAAAATGTTGCACATTAAATTATTAAAATTACAGCGATACGCACTTGGCCGGTTTTTACTTCTCGTATACCCTCGTATAACGGCATGAGAAACGGCTTTTTACTCTGGCCTAGTTTGTCCGTCCATAGTAGAACCCTGTTCGACCCAATCACCATCCAATAATATTGATATTTTTTTTAATCACGTGATGTCTTGTTCTAGGCATACATGGTCTATAAAGGCCACGGCAAGGATGAGCGAGAGAAGACTGGAAAGTTCAGGTCCCGGCCAGCCGAGTCCACATACACCATGACCACAAACCGCAGCACCAAGTTTTGTGACAACATGACGGAGAGGGAGCTTGAGGTGAACACTTTTTCTATTATATGTTGGCAACCAATAATGGTTCATAGAGATAATCGTTTATCACTACAATTTTTTTCCCAATATTTTTTCTTATATCCTAATACAATATCTTATTGATTCCTACTTCTATTCATTGTAACAATGTCAAGATAATAATTTCTTTGTAGGACAATGGACACATAATTTTGTAAAAACGTTTCTTATTTATCTTAGGAGGAGTTCAGAAAAATATGCAATCAACTAGAAAAGCTGCGGGAACGTTGTGGCACCGGGATCATATCCCGACGCATCACTGCTATGCAAGACGCGTCAGCCGCGCACGACCGCAAGCCGGCCGCGTCGGATCACTCCGCGCCGCTCAAACTGAACACGGTGTTCAGTGCCGTGGCCGATCGCCTCATGTGCACCGTCACACCGGCTGAAGAATCCAGCAGCAGCGGCAGAGATATGCCCTTCGAAGCACCACCAGCTTACAAACACAAAACATTCAGCCCCCTAAAAGCAGTAGAAGACAGCCACACAGAACAAAGCCAAACAGACATCACAATGACAACCGACTCTCCCAAAAGAAAAACAGAACTCAACGAAGAACCCAAAGACGACAAACAGAATGGTGTGTTCAAAATATCAGGTGAACCAAACTGCAGTGATATACGACCACCCGAAGTGGCCAGTAGGAATGGTTTTAACGGTAAAAGTGAAAAGAGTGAATTGAAATCTAGCCCTAGTAGTACAGAGACTATAAAGGGTGTCAGATCAGGCCACGCACGGACTCACGCGATCGTCATAAACCTTGATGATAAAAGCAGGTTTACAGAAGAAGTAACCGTGTAATCTTCTATACGAACTCGAAATGTGCAGAGGTAAGCCGTGTTAATAATTTCAAAGACTGTACCTACTTATGTTGCGATAGTTTTAATCAATACTCCTAGATTTACCGAGGTTAGTATTCTTAAGTGCTGTGATTGAGTGTTTCTTTGGACCCTTCTATGTATAAAAATTGATTGATGGTTGTTTTTCAAGAGATAGAAAATCACATAAGTTATTAAATATATTTTGTATGGGTGGAGTTTTGAGCATACACATTTTCGGAAATGTAAGTTTATAGTGCCGAACGCCGTTTTGGATTAATTTTAACTTATTCTTATTCGAATACTGACATACAGTTTTAATTTGTTGAAATATCTACAGTTTTACGTGACAGGGTCCAATTCCAGAAAAATCTAGTCATTTGAAAATATTGAATATTTTCCAAGCATATCAAATTGAAATAAATCATGTCCGCAGATTTAAAATTCATCTTAAATTACCAAATAGAATTTAATGTAATAATAAGTGTTGTGACTCAGAGGCGGTTTAAAAGGATTCTGAAGATTCCAGCATTTGGCTTGCTGATTAAACTTTAATACTCACCTCGTAGGGCTTGAATTTGATTTGCAGTCGGATATTTTACTTTGTTGGTTTAGTACTAAATTAAGTATATTTTCTCCGGAGTATATGACCGGTTTGTGACAATGTTTTCTGTTATCACGGTTTATTTCTGTTGTCTATTGTTTAATACTTTTTTTATTATATTGACGTTGAATATTAATCTGTTGAGTTTTCGTTTAGTAAAAGTTTTAATCTACATAATTATTGTGTAGTAAGTATGTTTGGATAACCATGACTTGTGTACATGGATGATCTATTGTTAATGAAACAATTCCTTCAGAGCTTTATTTTGTGTTCAAATACGTGTCATAGTTGTAAACGCGTGTAATATATAATATTATATTGTAATTATCCAGCCAATGAGAAAGACAACTAGTGAATCTAGTAATTTGTACATATTAGATTAGTGATATTTGAAATAAGTTGTAAATATTGTAAAATCAGTGATTACATAAACTGGTTAAACGTAACAAGAAGCGATCGGTATTGTTCAGTAGGTTAACACGAATGGATAATATAACTAAAGGCTACTACTACTACTACAGCCTATTTTCGTCTCACTGCTGCTGGGCACAGGCTTCCTCTCATCACGAGAAGGTTGGGTTATTAGTCCCCACGCAGGCCCAGTGCGGATTGGGGACTTCACACACATCTTTGAATTACTTCGCAGATGCGTGCAGGTTCGCCGAAGAGCTCAGTGGTAAATTCAAATTGAATTTCGCACATAAGTAAACTTAGAGGTGCGAGCCGGAATCGAACCCCCGATCCTCTGCATAAGAGGCGGTAGGTCGAACCACTAGGCCATCACGGCTATGTATAACCATAGGCTAATAAGCTGTTATGACTTATGACTGGTAAAACAGTTTAACAAAATATATTTATTAAATTATACTGAAAACAAAAAGATTCATAAAAACAAAATTCAATTTCAACCATGGTTGGTGCCGAAGTCAATGAAAATGATACCTTATCGTAACCGTGATAAGAGTTTCCTTGGATATCCAAGTATTACGTGTACAACGTGAAGACGATGTCATTGAGGTGTTCGATCAAAAGTAGACATCGTTAATCTTCACAAAAAAGATGATTTATCACAGTCAAATTTCAATACTTCCCCAAAGACCACAATCTTATTAATGCCTATATTTTGATAGTTAGATATATCTTTAGAGGCTCTACGTTTTTACATGATGGTATTAAATACATCCATATTAATATTATAAATGCGAAAGTAACTTTGTCTGTCTGTCTGTCTGTTACCTCTTCACGCTTCAACCGCTGGACCAAATTTCATACATATGTATGAAATTGGGTATGGAGATAGTTGAAGTCCCGGGAAAGGACATAGGCTACTTTTTATTCCGGAAAAGCGTATAGTTTCCGCGGGAGCGCGATAACCGAATTCCACGCGGGCGAAGTCGCGGGCAGAAGCTAGTAATAAATAATTTTAAAAAATACTAAATGACATTTCATAAATTTAATTATGCCCGTGATAATCCATATTAATATTATAAATGCGAAAGTAACTCTGTCTGTCTGTCTGTCTGTTACATCTTCACGCTTCAACCGCTGGACCGATTGAGATGAAATTTGGCATGGAGATAGCTGGGGTCCCGGGAAAGGACATAGGCTACTTTTTATTCCGGAAAAGCGTATAGTTTCCGCGGGAGCGCGATAACCGAATTCCACGCGGGCGAAGTCGCGGGCAGAAGCTAGTAATAAATAATTTTAAAAAATACTAAATGACATTTCATAAATTTAATTATGCCCGTGATAATCCATATTAATATTATAAATGCGAAAGTAACTCTGTCTGTCTGTCTGTCTGTTACATCTTCACGCGTCAACCGCTGGACCGATTGAGATGAAATTTGGCATGGAGATAGCTGGGGTCCCGGGAAAGGACATAGGCTACTTTTTATTCCGGAAAAGCGTATAGTTTCCGCGGGAGCGCGATAACCGAATTCCACGCGGGCGAAGTCGCGGGCAGAAGCTAGTAATAAATAATTTTAAAAAATACTAAATGACATTTCATAAATTTAATTATGCCCGTGATAATCCATATTAATATTATAAATGCGAAAGTAACTCTGTCTGTCTGTCTGTCTGTTACATCTTCACGCTTCAACCGCTGGACCGATTGAGATGAAATTTGGCATGGAGATAGCTGGGGTCCCGGGAAAGGACATAGGCTACTTTTTATTCCGGAAAAACGCATAGTTTCCGCGGGAGCGCGATAACCGAATTCCACGCGGGCGAAGTCGCGGGCAGAAGCTAGTTTCATATAATTTACAGACAGTATTAAATTAACTCAAAGGTTGACGCTGAATGTTCAAAGAACTCGGATTGATTGCCGTCATATCTTGCTTGGAAGTTTATAATTTACTTTTAAATGACTAATATTAGTACACGGTTTCTTTAAGGCAGTCAACTTTCCGAAAAAATAAAAATAATATCAAAGTACATCAAAGTTATTAAAAAGCAGCATTTGAGAACATGTTGCCATAGCGCCCTTTGCCTACAAGGCTTACCTACGCTTGAGTTACCTAAGCGTTTCAATTTCAATCAAAATGTGTACCTATCCAACGATATGAGAAATTGTATCTTATGAAATTTTTGTGTGTATGTTCAACAGGTCTGAAAATAGGACGTACGTCTCAGACGAACATACACACCATATTTCATAAGAATCGGTCGAGCTGTTTCTGAGGAGTTTGGTTACAAACACTGTGACACGAGAATTTTATATATTAGAAAGATAAATTTCTCATATCGTTGGATAGGTAATTATATTTTTCATAACCACCCAAAAAAAAAAACCAAGGTGGTACGAAGTCCGCTGGGTCGGCTAGTTATTTAAAAGTTTTATAGGTATGTAATTTAAATTCAGGGGATTCTGCGTCATCGAACACGAATACAATGTCGAGATTTGACACGTCGCTTGTATCTGTCTACGAAGTACTACTATTTGCGTCCCACTGCTGGGCGCAGGCCTCCCCTTATCATGAGAGGGTTTGGGCTATACACCCCACGCGGGCCCAGTGCGCATTGGGGTCACACACATCTTTGAATTACTTCGCAGATGCGTGCAAGTTTCCTCGCGATGTTTTCCTTCACCGAAAAGCTCATGGTAAAGTCAAATAGAATTTCGCACTTAAGTAAACTTAGAGGTGCGAGCCGGAATCGAGCCCCCGACCCTCGGCATGAGAGGCGGTAGGTCGAACCACTAGGCCACCACGGCTTTTTTACGTCTACGAAGTAACGAAATATTTGCCATACTTAAAGAAAAAGAGAATACATAGTTGAAATCATTCTAAAATCTATTGTTAAAAGTTCATCTTCTATTTTTTATCTACAGTTACTTTAGTAAAGGAGTGCTTTTTGTCTATTGCCGTCTGTCTGTTTGTTAGAACCAATGTCCGGACCCACCATAAAATAACAGTTTTCAAAAGTGGATAAAGCATCATTCGGAGCACAGTATAACTGAGCTATGCTTGATTTAAATCGTATATAATGCATGCGTAATCTTGTGATTTCTTATATTGGCCGCAGTGGCATCTCTATTCGAGTTCACGAAGCGATTCTATAGCGCACGGAAAAGTAATCTCACTATCGTTTCTCAGATAAACCTGTTATTCGGGACGGCATAAATGACTGCTAAGTGAGTCAGTAAATCCCAAACTTGTGAAATAACAGACCCCGCCCAGTCCAATCATAAATGTGAATGAGAAAGTGCGCTTCTTGGAATTGGAGGTATTGTACGAAAATTTGTACTATCTCGCAAAAACAGGGAGACTGTCTATCATTATTTGGGATATGAGAAATCCTATATCCCAGAAAAATAAATGACTATTAAAATGATCCATAAGTCATAACAGCTTAAACTGCCAATAAGAAATGCCATTTTTTTAGTTAATAATACATTTTATATAGTACGTAAATTTATGGGCTTTGGATGGTTGGGCTTAGAGCTAAAAAAAAATTATATCAAGTTGAATGGAGTGGAATGTACCTACCTATATTGTTGTTGGAAATGGGGCAATAAAGCAGGTTAGATATTTATTCGAAGAGATGGTTAGAGTTTAATTTATGACGAAAAAATGCTGTAAGTTTTTGTCGTTTTGATTATAAATGTAAGATCCTGTACATAAAGTTGTTCATGAAACTAATATATATAATGTAAGAAAATTGTTCTGCTTCCTACCTTGATCTTTCCTAATTTTCTGTATTAACGAGAATCTGCCTTGCAGAAACTGTACATTAAGTGCTAAAAGCAATGTAAGCCAAAGGAAATGGGATTATAAATTTCATGTAAGTTAAGAAACAATGTAAATATATCAATATTGCTTCAATATTAGAGTAATTTGCAAAAATATATAAAAAAAATAAAGAGGAATAATGAGAGAGTTACGCCATTGTGCCATACTTACGTGCTTAGTTAGCTGCAGACGAAGAAAATAAAAATAAAAATTAATAATTTAAAATCTTCTTTAAAATGAAACAATACTCAGCAACGATGCATCTACGTGCACATTCATATTCATAACTGTTTTGAGAGCGCTTTTGCACGAGTTTCCGAACTTTAAATGATAATTCTACGGTCAAGCTGACTTAAAATGACAATATTTAAAAAAAATTGTATGGCATAATTCGAAAACAATTTCGGTAGATCTGTTTAAAGGAGTCAATAAAAAAGTTTCACGTGTTTTCGTTCAGTACTTTCAGAGAAAATCGTGTTTCAGTGGTAACTCGTGCGTGACGTCATCTCACTCAATTCACTCACGCTCGCTATAGAGCGGGCGCTACGCGCACAACTATATCTATGCGCAAAAAGAGCTACTACGTGATTTTTGACTTGCGCCCTTTTAGAATGAGGAGTTTTTAATTTTAATTTTATGTAATAAATTGACAGCTTACGAAAAAAATAATTAACACGCGTCCTTTTAAATTTTACCTACTTTCTAACTAGCCAATAAAATAGCCGTGTTAAAAGAATGAAAATGTTGTCATTTAGGTGTATCCTACTTATTCAATTAATTTTTTTGGTGCACTCTCTCATATTTCCTCGTTCATAAGGCAAAGGCATTGTGATTTAGTTTCTAATGCGGACTTCCTGTAAATTCATCAACTAAAAATTGGAATTTAATAATCAATATAAAATACGTTGATTGTCTGAATAAAGAAATTTAGTTAATAATGCGTTTATTTTCATTTTGATTCGAATTCAGTCAGTGAACCCGACTAGAGTGACTTTATGTCATAGCGCGACGTTGAGGTAAGGTACTTCTAAATATATTGTCTCAAACATTCGCGATACACACTCTTATTAAACACACTATCACCGGGACTTAATCGCGTAAAAACTATTTATATTTTACCTCGACGTTTCGGCCGCGTTAATCAAAGCGGTGGAAATCAAAAAACATCCTAACTTCAATAGGGAGGATGGTATCAAGTTATCGACGTCGTGGAATCCAGTGATCAGCACGTGTAAGCGACGAGATGCCCTTTCGGATAAATCTGCGGACATTGTTAGTGCTGTGTGCCGGCCTGTTGACATTCCGAGTGACATTAATAAAAATCAAGTGCGGGTAGTTCGAACCATCCGCGCGACAAGAAAAATATACTGATACCGTCACTCCAGTCTTCTCGTGACCACGGCCGTTGCATCGCGGCCGAAACGTAAAGTAAAATATAAATAGTTTTTACGCGATTAAGTCCCGATGATAGTGTGTTTAGGTAATACTTCTAAATATACCTTATGAGGCTATTTAATCCATAATATTGGTTGGCAAACGACCACATGACATAGGCCGCCTGATGGTGGGTGGTCATTGTGACCCATGGATATAAGGAATTATAAAACGACGACCAAGATTGAACTCTTTGTCAGTAATTTCATCAGCTCCCTAACGAGGGCCTGACATACCAATAAGATCTATGGCATGATCAAACCAGTCTTGAGTGACTTGTCCCAGTTTAAATGCACCTAGATCGTTGTACCAGGTCCCTCCCAGCCTGGTCTTCCAACAGTATCTAGGCCGTCCCGCTGTCCGTCTGTTACTTGGTTGATATGATATGGTGTACGTTCTCTTTACAGCTGAATTATCCCCATTTTCTCTTCGTTTAAGAGCCAGGCGCAGTTGTTCCACGGCGAACCGATGAATTCCGATGTAAAATATCAAAATATACCGTTTTTTTCAATCCATGTTCCCTATACTGGCAATGTTTTTGCCAGTGAAGTATGATTTTTATATGTTGCAGTCATGAACTGGACGGGACAGGCTGATTCTAAGGCATTGCCTTCCTGTCGCGTCACGCGCTTTGTTTGCTGGAAATGCGGCTTTGTGCAAAAACTGCGTGCGCCTGACGGGGAGCTCGACGCAATAAGCCCTTTGTTAACTTGCAATAAGATTAATTCGATGTTGATTTCAATTTTATTTAGGTACGGAAGGAGCTTCTCAAGTTTTAACCGACGTAAAAAAACAGGAGGAGGTTCTCAATTTTGGCTGCATGTTTTTTTTCCATGTTGTTAATTCAGATCACTTAATGCACCGTTTTCGGTGACCTCTATAGACTTATTAATTATTAGTATAGATTCTGTGATTGCATGACTAAAATTTGCACATATTCACCTATATATTCGAAGTGTATTTAGGCATTAAATTGTACACCAGAGTAAGTAACTATAAACATTGATATAAAAGCATAGGACATTAAAACTTAACGTCACTTACGTTAAGTTTTAGTAATAAGTAGTAAGACGGCCGGATTGGTCCAGTTGGTAGTGACTTCTGTTCCGATGGTAGCGGGTTCGAGTCCCGCTCGGGGCAAACTTTGTGTGATGAGCACGAATGTTTGTACTAGAGTCATGGATGTTAGTATTTATATATGTATGTATTTCTCTATATAAGTATTTATATCGTTGTCTAGCATCCATAGTACAAGCTTTGCTTAGTTTGGGCCTAGGTCAATATGTGTGAAATGTCCCAAGATATTTATTTATTTATTTTTGTATCATATGAGTGAACATATTTTAAGAAATAACTACGTAGAGTTTTCCTGTACCTGCATTTATAATCGGACAAATCATTATAAATTTTTTGACAAATACTTTTCAAGACTATGCAACCAATAGGTCCTAGCAACATTTTCATCTAAACGTACCTAAGGCTAAGGATAAAACTCATTCAGTTTTGAATCTTAAGTTTTTATTGTTAAGGTGCATCGAATGAAGGACAGGAAAGTTAATACACCCAACAGCAATGAAAACGAGTCGCTTTGTATAGGATTCTCCATACAAAGTGACCCTTTTTCATTTCTGTTCAGTATGTTTGAAAAGGTGGTATGTGATCTGCCGCTTTTGTTCCCTAGTAATAATACAATAGAGATAAAGTGGACGGGAAAAATATTACATCACCTAAAATAGAGAGAAAAAAGGGATTTTCCTCCACGTAACACGGGTTTTGTAGGTGAAGCGTATTTCTTTGTCGGTTTATGATCCGCTTCGTGTATCCTTATCATTAATGATTCATATTTAATACGTTTGATCACTGATCAGGAAAGTACACGCCTGTAAAAGGAAATAAATTAGATAAACTTGGTTTCACACAATATTTAATATCTTTTGACATGAGGTCGTTAATAGGTAAGTAAGCTGCCAGTGAAATGAAATGAAATGAAATGAAATGAAAGCTTATTTCACAAGAACATATGGTAATATATAAAGGTCTTACAAGATACATGCATGTGCTATAATATGTTCCGCCGGTACTGGCATGTGAAAATAGATTTCTAGAACAGAATATCAATGTTTATATCTATGCTAATCATTCAAAATGTTATAAACTACACGTACAAATGGATTAAATTAAGAACCTGTGTCCAGTAGAAAAATAGTACTTATTATAGTAATGTCACAAAATAAACCTAATAAAATTAACAATGTCAAATTTGAAATAATGGTAATAAATATTTTCACAATAGAGGCATTAAAATTTATGTTTAAAGAATTCATCCAATGTATGAATAAAGACCTTGCTGATTTGTTATAAGTGGGTACTTTTTATTTCTTATTCTGTATTCGTCTGAATGTAATCAGTAATCATTTATTCCTGGAAATATCGGGATAAAAAGTATCCTATGTGGCCGGATCTCAAACTATCTCCATACCAAATTTCATCCAAATCGGTCCACTCGTTGCGACTTGAAGGAAGGACAAACAAACAAACAAACACACTTTCACAATTATAATATTAGTATGGACAACTGTAAAAAAAAAAACAGGAAGATTATTGAAAAGTATTGGACACGTATTTTTAATTTTTTCACGTAATCAAACTTATACGGAGATATATTGAGTTGAAATGTCGCGTGACGTCAAGGTTAGGTACGATTTATATACCTAACGGTGACGTAGTTAGCCCCCACTCTCCAACTTTAATGCGTTTTAACTTAGTCATTCTTTGTTAATTTGATAAAACAAAAAATACGTGTCTAATAGTTTTTTATTACTTGACTGACGGACTAATTAGAATTTCGATTTCTTCACCCTGTCGTCATCCCTATTGTCTAATCTGGCCTTTCCATTGCGTACCGATTTCCTCAGCGACTGTCACGCGTCACGGCCGGTCTCGGAGGGTCGATCCCAAATCCGCTCGCTTAGGGCCCGATGTCGCAGGCACGCCCCTGGGATTTCACGGCCGCTTTTCATCTCGGCTCCGGGGCTATGAAGACAGCGTTAGAGATCTTCTACTATCTAAAGTCCCGCGCATTCACATTTCAAAACGCTTCAATGTATTTAAAAAGCACCACCAACACTCTCAACACATGTGTGCGTGCTGAGACAGCCATCAACTATGCGTTGAGAGTGTTGGTGATGCTTTTTAAATAATAATAAAAACATTGAAGCGTTTTGAAATGTGAAGGCGCGGGACTTTAGATAGTAGAAGATCTCTACAGTCGTAATTGATTGTTTAAGACGCTGACAAGAGGTAATGACCTTGAGTATTCGAGTTAGGTAACTGTCTTAGCGGACAATGTCTGTTTGCATTGGAGGGAGCGAGAAGCACGACCGCGGCATGTGGGCGATATTACGTAGAAAATCAGAAAAATTAAGATTTAAAAAAAAACCCTATTGCATGAACAATATGAATTAACAATTTTTTTGGTATGAGTTTTTCAGAATAGTGTTTATAACTATAGAAATCTGCGTTGAAAAAATATACTTACAGAATCGTTTTAATAGGATTCGAAGACGTAACTTCACGATTTATTTTCATCGAACCGATTTCCTGAAATCTACAACAGCCTATTTACGGCCCACTGCTGGGCACAGACCTCCTCTCATCACGAGAGGGTTGGGCTATAGTCCCCACGCGGGCCCAGTGCGGATTGGGGACTTCACACACGTCCTTGAATTACTTCGCAGATGCGTGCAGGTTTCCTCACGATGTTTTCCTTCACCGAAAAGCTCAGTGGTAAATTCAAATTGAATTTCGCACATAAATAATTTCAGAGGTGCGAGCCGGATTTGAACCCGCGACCCTCTGCATGAGAGGCGGTAGGGCAAACCACGGCTTCCTGAAATCCTTTTTACGAAATAGCAAGTTTTTTAAGTATATAGTGAATATTAACATATTTTTTACTCGCCTTACAAAATTAAATAGTTTTCTTATAAAAATACTGTTTAAATGAAGTCAATTCAGGTCTTATCAGCGCCTTAATGTTTTTATTCTGATTTAAGTACTATTTAAATACATCTTATTCGTATCAAAAGTTTAGAGCTTTTTGCATGGTCAGGTCATACACACTCAAAACTAATCTATTAAATTGTATAACAATTTAGTCTTGCTAATTCTCGAGAACTGCTGGACTGATTAGGCTACTTTTTTTTGTTTTATTCCCTGTGATTCAAGGAAAGTTTAAGAACAAAAAAAAATGGGAAAAATCTAAAGAGGTAGAAGTACCTCTTCCCCAACTATCTCATTCTCACATCTAAATTGGCAGACAGAATTTATAAAATGTAAGTACTTACCTTCTAAATCATGTTTCATAGCCCAACGCACGAACGGGAAAAAGAAGGTCTTTTATTTGGTGAGAAATATATTATCGCCGGACGTGTGTGTATGTCGGTCAACTGATCCCAGGTGGGCTATAAGCCAAAGGCCGTGACCCCAATGCCCACTTGTGGGAACATATATTAATTCAAGTGTAAAGATTTTACACTTTCGACTAGGCGTCAAAGGGAGTTTGGTGAAATAGCTTTCACAAAAATAACTTTATGAAAGCTTATTTCAATGTTTTTTCTCGTCTATATCAACTTGAAAATAAATAGGTACCTACGACGTTTTTTGCGATTGCACCTAGTATTAACTTTAAACTGATTTTGGTGAAATTTGGTGAAACTTTTGGCTTGCAAAAACTTCAATAAGTAAATAGAAGTACGCCATATGCCATAGGGTGACGGCACCAGTAAGGGACAGCTGACCCAATGATGTACAACAATCACTTATTTAAAAGGAACTAAGTGTCATACACTTATTTAACAACAATTTATTTACAATCGAGTTCGATTCCGGCTCGCACCTCTAAGTTTACTTATGTGCGAAATTCAATTTGAATTTACCACTGTGCTTTTCGGTGAAGGAAAACATCGTGAGGAAACCTGCACGCCCCTGCGAAGTAATTCAAAGATGTGTGTGAAGTCCCCAATCCGCACTGGGCCCGCGTGGGGACTATAGCCCAAACCCTCTCGTGATGAGAGGAAGCCTGTGCCCAGCAGTGGGCCGTAAATAGGCTGTTGTAGTAGTATTCACAATCGTATCAATTAGGAATTAAGATTGAAGCGTCCATTACTGGTGCTAGTCAGTTTAAAGTATCGAACAAAAAAAGGGTGACGTCACCCTATATTATATTATGATTATTCGAACACACAGAATTACTTCGCAGATACATGCAGGTTTCCTCACGATGTTTTCATTCACCGAAAAACTCATGGTAAGTTCAAATTGAATTTCGCACGTAAGTAAACTTAGAGGTGCTAGCCGGAATCGAACCCCCGATCCTCGGCATGAGAGGCGGTAGGTCGAGCCACTAGGCCACCACGGCTTCAAACACGGATACAAAGATATGTGTGAAGTCCCTAATCCGCACTGGGCCCGCATGGGGACTATAGCCCAAACCCTCTCATGATGAGGGGAGGCCTGAGCCCAGCAGTGGGACGCAAATAGGCTGTAGTAGTAGTAGAACACACAGAAAACCCTGATGGAATGTGTCGTACACTTTGATCTTTAAAGCAATTATCTAAATTAAATTACCTACCTGCTAATTAACACTAATCACCATAATTGGTCTGAATATTCGATTGAATTGTAGTTACAAGTAGATCATCAATCATCCAAGTCAGTGGACTACGTAATTAATCCCTATTATCTACCGCGCTGCCTTACAAGCAGATGTTGTGTACCATTTGTACATTGAACAGATGTAGATGTACCATTTGTACACTGAACAGATCTAAATGGACAGTCGTATTGATATTGAATTGTGCACGATCTTTATTTTATTTACTAGCGGGCAGAACCGCTATTTCCATCGCGGGAATTTTGCTTTTTTCCCAAAAAGTAGCCTATATCACAGAATAAGTAATAGTACTAACGTACAGAAGGCCGACTGCTAACAAAAAACCGGTTTTGGAGCGCCGCAAGCCGCCAAAGTGGCCATCTCTTTCTATCACATGCAACGCGCTCTTTCGGAGGCCACGCCCTAGCGCTAGGGCTGGCCGCACTCGAGAACATATTACATCATGCGTCTAGTATTAGTATGTACATAGGTTAGCTATAATAGTGTTAACAAAATATATATTTAAGTTAAGTTAGTTATTTTTTTTATTATTATTAAAAACACTCGTCTACACAGATCCTACCACGTAATTTAGTATTAAGTTATATACTTTATCTGTCAATTTATGAATCAGCTAAATTCAAAATTAAAGACACACAGTCACACAACTGCATTATAATATACCTATACTAGCCGCTGTCCGCGACTTCGTCCCGCGTACATAGAATTTGCGTATACCCAATGATACTATTATACTGGACATACAATAGTTATTGTTATTATTCCTACAGAAAATTTTAAAATTTGGGTTGTCTTGATATACCTCCATACCAAAGTTCATAATTTTACTCTTCTCATTTTACTTTTCTTGTTACTACAACCCTCTGCTATACAATATTTTTTTGACATAATTCTTTCATAGCACATTTGACTCTTGTATTGGTCCTGCGTCGCGACGTACATACATTAAGAGTTTACGCGCGCGCGTGTATTCGCTAGCAGTGCGCGGCAACCACTAATCATCACGCCACGGTGCGAAGCCGGCGGGTACTTGTATCGAGCGCGAACAAATCAAAGAGTGCGCCGCGCCTGCCTATATGTTGACCCGTGTTATAATCTACACCCATATTGAATTTATATCTTGGGACATTTCGTACAAATTCACCTCGCCCCAATCCAAAGTAAATCTAAAAGGTTATATTACATACCAGTACCTACGAGGCGAGGTTATACTACTTACCAGTACGAGGTGCAATATTGCCAATTTAGCACATTGTGTACCGTACTCTGTGTGGCAACATTGAGGTCTCCTAAACGTCAAAGTAAAGACACTATTGTATGAAATGACAAACTTCGACATTGACAGCCAGCACCTTACTATTAGTCGCGCCAACTAGGGCCTATTTCTCAAAAGTATTAGTTTAATAGTCTATTAGTCATTAGTTACTAGTGTTTAAATTACAAGTTCTAATAATTCCTGTTTCTCCAATATTTTTTACTAGACTAGTAACTAATTGTTGTACACGAGTGAAAAATATTACTAATAAGTAGGCAAATTGGTGTGTTTCTCGAAACTATTAGTTTTACTAGTTTATTAGTCATTAGACTCATTATTTACTAGATATCAAATTACAAGTTCTAATAATTCCTGTTTCTCCAATATTTTTACTAGACTAGTAACTAATAGTGGTAAATCAATGAAAAATATTAGTTAAGATAGGCTGAACGTAATACGCAGCCTATGACTTATGCCAAATTTAAAAAAAACCAGCGATTTAAGTATGCAGTTTTCGCGGGATCGTAAATAAGCAAAAGAGTGGTTTGTTATGAAGTACTAAATTTAAAAAGATCTTTATTCTTCGTAAATATGGATCTAAAAATAATGGTTTTAAAGACTGCACGGCTGTCTTGAAAGCAAAATATTTTATTTGGGAGCTTTTCCAGATTGTCTCAGTCAACTGAGTCAACCTTTGCAACCCAGGCCCGATACAAGCTTGGGATCTTCCATTCTCGTGCCTAGTTAACTGAAACTTTTCATTGAATTAGAACGTTTCTTCTGCCTTGTAAGGGTTTCTATTCAGATATTGAGTACTGAATCTGACCATATTTTAATTTTTTATCCGGTATTTTAGGTCTAATAAATTGTACTAATAACTTTTACAAGACTGCCGAGACCAATAGCTTTACCCTTGTAATTTACAAGAGTAACAATGAAATTGAATTTTCATGAAACAAAACTGGCTTTACTTGGGTAATATTAGCCAAATATTTATTAGCTGACAACTAGTAAGTAATATCTACCATCGTAGATTTCAGAAACGCACACTAATAAAATTGTAAAAAATATTAGTTCCTGGGATCATATTATTAGTCTAATAAGCTTGGAGAAACAGGAACTAAGATAATATTTATTAGTTAGCAACTAGTAACCAATATTCTACCATCGTAGCTTCCAGAAACGCACACTAATGAACTTGTAAAAAGTATTAGCTAATGGAGTAATATTATTAGACTAATAAGCTTCGAGAAATAGGCCCCTAGTGAGTGGTACGGTGGCACAGCATAATTATTTAATAGTACTACAGAATGCCCACGGAATCACCCGCCTGAATCTAGCCGGCGAGTAACTCACGCCCAACTCGTTCATTTGTTTCATTCGGCGATGTAGAGTGAATCATTGGCCCGCGTACTGGTACACGCATATTTACAAGTGTACAGACGTCCTCACACACACATGTCCTCGCACGCAAACATTGACACTTCATTCGAATTGTGTTCGAATGTATAGGCCGTGTCCGCCGTGTGATGTTGGCCCTCATTCGTTAGGCATACGGCAGATGCAACCTCTAATCAGCTTATCTTTTTCTGCTGTTGACTGTACATATAAACTATGTTAAGTTTGGGTTAAGTTAAAAATGTACCTTTGGGATGTTAAATGAAGTTTTGTCTATGTCTATGTCTATGTCTAATCTTTATTCCCTTATAACATAATCGTGAGCGACTATACTGAAAATCTGAACGTCACTTAGACATTAGAATCATTAAAGGCCTGAGTATGTTATAGAACGTCGGAAACAACCAAGTATATGGAGGCCTATAACTATAACACTAAAACCTAAAGGCCGAAACACGATACTAATATTAGATCCAAATAGAAAATAACTGCGGGAATAAACATAACAGTTTTACTGAACAGATGGGGAGGTTTAACACATCTTCCGGCGAGTTTCAAACTTAAATAAAATTTAACGACCAGCCTTCAGGATTGCGTGTTACACTGCCCCTTAGAAATTGCAACAAATTATTAAATTACCTACCTACGTCTATTTTGACACTGCTGGATTATTCTCAAATAAAGAGCTTTTCCCATGTACGCCGCAATGTAAGGAGATTGTTCGTCTCTGAAAGAGGTTGATAGCTTGTAAAATTTCAAAGTTGTTCTACTCTTCCCAGTCAGAACCGTTACATTGTAATGCACCACATTTGTGATCTTATGATTTCTTACGTCCATTGACCACAGAGATAACTTCCCATCAGGTGTGCTGTTTGCCTATTTTCAAACCTATTCCATAAAAAATCGTTCTTCAGTTTTATTTAATACTTAGGGTGGGTTGATTCAAGCGCAGTTGACGGACGTAAAATATGGCCGCCGAGCTGTCATTCCATACAGAAACGTCATTTTGTCCCATACTAAAATATTTAACGTTAACTTTAACGGACGGTTTGAATCAACCCTTACCCAGTCAGTCAACTTCCATTGCCGTGTGTCCCGGTTCAAACTTTGTCGTGATTGCGTTATATAGCTCTCTTACAATACGGGCGAGTTGGCTTGCGGCTTCGTCGCCTCTATTATCGTAGGATTATTGCTTTAAACACTCCTAAATCGCAATAAGCTGTATAAAAGCTGCACCTCTTTATAGTTACTTTAAAAAAAATGCTATCGCTAATTGAATATGCGACACAATTGACCTTTATATTAAAGGACCAAATAATGATGAAAAAAATCATGCTCGGATTTCAACATTTGTAGTTACAAAGAAAAATTCAAAAATGGTTTACGCGTATACATAACTACAACTTGTCTCAATATATTTATGATACCAATTACGATTTGATATTAGATAAAAAGTTAAATTTAATTTATAAACAACGCGCGGGTTTGAAATACGTTTAGGCCATGAGGAGTCCGATAGGTGCCTGACGAATTTGAAGTCCTATTAGAGGCGCTAGGGTCAAACCATCTCAGACAACTAGATTACTAGAAATACATTCTTTAGGAATGATCCAAGAGCATAAATGCCGACAAACTGTATTACGTTCACGTCATTGCACCTGTGAAACATGTATTGCTTGCAAATGCATGAAAATATATTAATTTCTTACTACCTACTTTTACCATCATTTACATTTACCAAATTATAGGCCGCTCGTGGCGCTCGTGTGTGAAACTCGTGAATATCAAGCCGCCTCGATTTCACAATAAAACAAGTTTCAGAATACGCCCGAGCTCTATTTGAGAACTTATAATGGGTTTTTCTTGGACTTGGAAGCGAGAATCAATACTAGAAAGTACTTAGTGGCTTTAGGTGTTGATAGCAGTGCGAGTTGCCTATCTAGGTTATATACTTAGGCACTCCAGATATGAGATCCTGCAGCTTATAATGATGGGCAAAGTTGCCGGGAAAAGATCAGTCGGCCGTAGAAAGAAGTGGTTGCGCAACATACGCGAGTGGACGGGATCACGAGTGCCGCACAACTTTTCACTATTGCCTAGGATCGGGCGAAGTATGCAGAGCTGACTGCCAACCTTCACTAGTTGGAGAGGCACAAGAAGAAGCAGACGGGTTTTAGTTTAGCCATCAAACACTATTGCTTAACCAACATGGGGAGAACTTGACCCTACCAATAATTATCTACTACTACTACTTACAGCAGCCTATTTGCGTCCCACTGCTGGGTACAGGCCTCCCCCATCATAAGAGGGTTATAGTCCCCACGCGGTCCCAGTGCGGATTGAGGAATTCACACACATCTTTGAATTACTTCGCAGATGCGTGCAGGTTTCCTCACGATGTTTTCGAAAAGCTCGTGGTAAAAATTATCACTTAAGTTTAGTCTTTCGAAAACAGATCCTTGAGTCGAAAAACAGTTTAGTTTCAAATCCACAATATTTTTAATGGCCTATTAAATGACACCCATGATCATACGAGATTACGATGGGGAGCGCTAGTAAAAAAATAACATCCCCACTTTACGTCTAGGGGAGGTACCCTAAAAATATGTGGTTTTAATGCAATCCATATTTTATACATGTTAATGTAAATTTTGAAAATTTTGAAAAAAGGCCTTCTGCTTGAGTTTGTTGCGGCGCTTCTTCTCAAGCAATGGGTCTAGGAAGCGCTGGTAAATTCTTTTTCTGACGTGTAAAAGTGCCGCTATGTGGCCAATTTGCTGAATAAATGATCGAATTTTGAATTTTGAATCCCAAACCGTATCTAACCAATCTCAAAACAAGACAGCCACGATGAGACATTCATTTTATAATGTACGACCTTTTACCCGCGACTTCGTATGCAGGCACTTTAACACTATATTGCCAAAGCCCTCTTTCCAGAATACTTTTAAAATCTTTTCCAGGATTACCGGATTTTCGGGATTACGGGATTTGTGGGATTCCCGGGATTTCTATCCAAAGTCCTCTTCCGGGGTCCCTCTAATGAGTTTCCGGGATTTTACCGGGATTTCCGGGATGATAGATAGCCTACAGCTTATTTCAGGTTACAAACTATCTGTTTGCCAAATTTCATACAAATTGGTTGAGCCGTTTTAGCGTGACTGAGCAACAAACATCCAAACACACAAACTTTCAGCTTTATTATATTAGTAAGATATGAAAAATAAATAAATAAAAACAAAGTTCTTCTTAAAGGAAGGAAAATATAAGCTGTTTAACAGTCGAGCACACGGTAAAAGACTAATATTATACCTAATTATCACTTTGTCTGTCTGTCTGCTTATCTGTCTGTCTGTGACCTCTTCTCGCTTCAACCGCTGGACCGATTGGGATTTTTATTCCGAAAAAAACGCATAAGTAGTTCCCGCGGGAACGCGATAACCGATTTCCATTCGGACGAAGTTGCGGCACACGGCAGACACGGCCTATAAAAGCACGATTTCGAATGAACTGTCAATGTTTGCGTGCGAGGACGTCTGTGTGCGTGCGAGGACGTCTGTGTGCATGCAAGGACGTCTGTGTACGCTTGTACATGTGTTTGTACCAACTACGCGGGCAAACGATGCACACTCCATCTCCGGATGAAACATGACGGTAAGGGCGAGTTGGGCGCGAGTTGCGCGCCGGCTTAATTCAGAGGCGGGTGATTCCGTGGCCATTCTGTATGTAGTACTATTAAATATTTTGTGGTTGCGAACAGAAGCTAGTTTGTAATAAAAACATTCCTTTATTAAGATACGCTTCGCACCGCACGTACTTAACAATTTGTGACAACTTGAAAAGGTATAATCCAAGCGTAAATTATGCGCGCAGACATATAAATTCACAGTATAGGAATACCTAAGTAATGAGGTAAGGAGCGCAATCTAATATGGCGAAACAGTTGAAAACGTGTCCAGCGGATTTGATAAGCAACAAAACAAAACACACTCTCCTCACAACCGTTTTCGCTGCGTTTTTGCCTCAGCAGCGCCATCTGAAGGCGCTACTACAGACTATCCGCCTAGGTGGCTTTGGCTTAACACTTGTAGCGACCGCAGCGCCACCAACCTACCCAATTTGGTGTCCACTTTTGGAACTATAAAGATTGCGCTCCTTTACATCAACCATCCATAGTGTATATAGGGTAAATACATAAATAGAGGATTAGTATATCTACAATATTTAAAATAATTTAAATACATATAATATCGTGCGTGGCACCACCACAGACTATAGCTTAATCCCACTCGTGATGAGACGAGCCTATGCCCAGCAGTGGGACGTAAATGGGCTGTGGTTATGGGTGGTAGTATTCAGGCTCGTCTGGCTCATCTAATGAAAAGTGAATATACGAAATTACATGTTTACTACCATACTATTATTAAATATCTCGTGAATACAGTATAGTAAACTAAAAGTAAAGTAAAGTAAAGTAGGTTGTCTGGGAGAGATCGCTCTATTAGCGATAAGACCGCCTGCTGTGTACCTAACAACATGTTTTCCTGATCTTTTTTGTTCTGTTCTTTTTTTCTCTATTGTGTGGTGTTCAATAAAGAGTATTTGTACTATTTGTATTGTATTGTATTGTAAACATGTAATCGTTTGATCGTTCAAATGATAGGTACATTTTTAAACAGCTATTGTTAAACTACTGCGTCCTTATTCAGCTTGGCTCGTCACCGTGACAGCAGGCTGTATGACGTTGAAAATAAACCAAAAATATCCCAGATTTATGAGACAAACGTGGCCCAGCGTTCACTTATCTGCCCCTGTAAAACGCTGCGTGCCGCGTGCCTCTACCTTTTTTTTGTTAATTAAAAACGGGTTTTAACGCTTTCTCAAAAAGCAGCTACACTCAATACAAAGCAAACATCAACTGCAAACTAAAATATTATAAGTACAAAATACGTTTGCATGTATGCGTGGTTGCACGCACGTTCCGACCGCTTTTTAAACGACCTCAAAAAAGGAGCAGGTTCTCAAGTCGTCGGAATCTTTTTTTTATGTATGTTCACCAAAAATAAATAGTAAACGTGAACCGATTTCGACGTATCTTTTTTTGTTCAAAAGGTGGTAATTCCAAGTGAGTCCCATATTAATTTAGTTGAGTTTTGATGATGGGATCCATGAGAAATTGAGGGAACTCCTCAAAATTTGCTAGCACGTAGATGATTTTGGTGTCAATTTCGAAGACTTCAGAGTTACTTATGTATATCTATAGTAATGTTTGGAAACTGTAGCCGAAAAAAAAAAACACCAGTAGCAACACGCACCGCCCCGCACCAACACAAGCTACCTCACACCGCCCGCGGCGAACCTGCGCGTCTAGATAAGGCAATTTTTTTAAATAAAAACCGCCTTCAAACTCCGACAGACTGCGATGTCAATGTCAAGTTCACTATATGATTATCATTTCTTTGGGTCGGTTCACTTGACACCGACTTCGCAGTCTGTTGGAGTTTGAAGGCGGTTTTTATTTAAAAAAATTGCCTTATCTAGACGCGCAGGTTCGCCGCGGGCGGTGTGAGGTAGCTTGTGTTGGTGCGGGGCGGTGCGTGTTCCTACTGGTACTATAGTACCTTTAGATGTACGTACTGTGCGAAAACAGTGGGAGATTGTAAAGATTCAGCTTTCCATAGTGAATTGGATCTTACGTTAAAATATCGATCCTAGATATTTACACGAGCATTTGTTCCTTTAGCGTTTAATTTTCACATTTTCTACAAAAAGTAAACCTACATAACTACTTACTTACGGTACGATTCGTCTGTGAGATCCTTCGTTTCAATTTATATTAATTTCGATATCGCTTAATATTCCCGCTCAATTTTACCAATTTTGATAGTTCGATTCAATTCTAGATTGGATTTTTAATAATGTACTCCAACTCTACGGCTTAATATACGCGTAGGTAGTTGAAAGCACACAAGTCATGACCGGGCTCAGTTTTAATTTGTCAAGCTGAGAAAGCTGGAAAGGAAAGAAAATTTAATCTGCCGCTTGAATGTTGGCTGAATGAAGCATAACCTTCGCCTGGCTCCTTTTAAAATATTTGAAAACTGTACGATTTCAATGGAAGGTTTATTTCAAGTGCTTTTAATTTGTCTGAGATACATCTTTGTAAAGAAATTCATTTTTAGGGTTCCCAACAAGAAACCCTTATAGTTTCGCCATTTCCGTCCGTCCGTCCGTCTGTCCGCACTATTGCTCGAAGATGCTTAGTTCTATAAAGCTGTAATTTGCCATGAATATACATATTAGTTACGCTGACAAAGTGGTATGATAAAATTTTGAAATATTTTTTTTTATAGGATACCTCCCCTACTCTTAAAGTGGGGATGTAATTTTTTTTTCTTGCGTACCTACCCCATAGTGCGGCCATTGTTGAATAGGTCTTTAAAAAATATTTGGGTTTGTTAAAATCATTTTTTGATTAAGCGATGCGTTTGTAAAATATTAAGCTTTAAAGTGCTATTTTTTTGTTAGAGTCACGTACGTGTCCCCCCCCCCCCCCTGCCAGCTAAATGGTGGTGTTTGGATGGCTGAAAAAAATCACGGTTGTGGCACATATAACGTAGTTGAAAGAAAAACTATCACAGCTAAGTAGGCTGTACAAACTTACGAGTCATAGTCGACCAACTTATGAAATGATTAGAAAACCACCAATGATTTTTCTCGAGCGGCA
The DNA here is from genome assembly GCA_963971205.1 of Aethes cnicana. Lineage (NCBI taxonomy): Eukaryota > Metazoa > Arthropoda > Insecta > Lepidoptera > Tortricidae > Aethes > Aethes cnicana. The sequence continues at coordinate 819,475 of OZ020274.1, read as the reverse complement.
GAGGCGTCGGGCGGGCACGTCATACCACAGGCTAGCTAGATGTTAATAAGTCTTAGAAAGGTACTGTGGGCATCCTCAACTTCGGAACCCTATACTTTGCGCGTGGCCCGACACGCACTTGGCCGGTTTTTAATTTATACTTCGGCTAAATTTAAAGCGACAGATATTACGCCTATGTTACGCCTCCATGCAAATTTTTATTTCATATAAGTCCCCAATATAGGGTACCTACCTAAATGAGAAAGACAAAGTATAGACACGGTTTTCCCAGTTTTATTTTATTTTGGCTTATTTGTCTCCAGCATAAAGAAAAAAAAAACACCATAGGACCTTTTTAGAAAACGTTCGGTTGCATCTGGCCACTAAGAAAAAAAGTAATGACAGACCGCAACGTCAAATTCCCGTAAACAACCAAAAATAATCAAAATTATACAGAATTACAAAAAAATTGCAAAAATTGCTCTGCAGATAATCCATGAAATTTTAGTAGAAAATGGACGAAGACAATTTGAAATGGTGCCCGATATTTCCATATGTGGTAAGAATCTTTTCACGTAACGATCTAAAATGGACCTGTTTTGGGTGATAACGTGAGTATATGTGCGTAGCTCACTTGCTCTTGTACTTTTTTTGTGATCAACTGACGTAAGTCATTCACGACATTCCATTCACACGAAAACAACGATTTTGTCAATATTTTTCACAATATGGAAATTAATGTAAAAATTGCAAATTTAATTGTTATAAAAATGTGATTTACCTAATTTTATTAGGAAACGTAACAGTTTTTCTCGCACATATATTGGAAATAGTTATCGGTAATTATTATATTAAATTATGTAATCTTATAATCATCACGAATATAATAAGTAACTAACGATCAGATCAGACGGTAATCTATTACGAAGATAATTTATTACGAAGCATTTGAAGTTTTTTTGATTAACATCAGTTAATTAAAGAGTAATTCGTTATTGTGCTTTTGTGTCAGCTGGCCATAGAACGGGATGGTATCCTTGAGGAATTCCACGTGATTAAATAGTCCGTGTATCCATATTAATATTATAAATGCGAAAGTAACTCTGTCTGTCTGTCTGTCTGTTACCTCTTCACGCTTCAACCGCTTGGCCGATTAAATGAAATTTGGCATGGAGATAGTTGAAGTCCCGGGAAAGGACATAGGCTACTTTTCATCCCGGAAAAAACGCGTAGTTCCCGCGGGAGCGCGATAACCGAATTCCACGCGGGCGAAGTCGCGGGAAGAAGCTAGTAGCGTATATTGGCAAAGCCACTCCATAAAAAAACTAAACGTAATCTGCACATTAAAACATTATCTTGTACAAATACGTGCGTATGTGTGCGTGAGTTCTCGTTCCGACCGGTTTTGCTATATGGTAAGCCGCGCACGTTCGGCGCGGGCGGTGTGAGGTAACTTGTGAGGTGCGGGGCGGTGCGTGTCGCTAGCTACTGGCACGTAGTATCTTTTAGATTATACTGTGACATTGGTTATTGTTTTTCTACTTCGTTCCTTGATCCAGATCGGCGAGCTCTGAACAAGAGGCTGTTCTCGTCTCTGTTCTACGCGACGCAGGTGGTCGACCAAGTAGCAGACATGTTTGATGACATGGATCACCACCAATGGCAGAGGAGCATATTCGGACACAGCGTAAGTAGATTATTACCACCTCTCTTACATATTATCCCTATTTACTACTACTAATATGGCCTATTTGCGTCCCACTGCTGGGCCTCCTCTCATCACGAGAGGGTTAGGGCTATAATCCCCACGCGGGCCCAGTGCGGATTGGGGACTTCACACACATCTTTGAATTACTTCGCAGATGCGTGCAGCTTTTCTCACGATGTTTTCCTTCACCGAAAAGCTCAGTGGTAAATTCAAATTGAATTTCGCACATAAGTAAACTTAGAGGTGTGAGCCGGAATCGAACCCCGGACCCTCGTCATGAGAGGCGGTAGGTCGAACCACGGCTATCCCTATTTAGGTACTTAATAGGTATTATAAAGGCTGCTGCGTCTATCTGATACCTTTTACGCTTCAGCCGCTGGACCCATTTTATATGAAACTAGCCAATACCCGCGACTTTGTCCCGCGGAACTCGGATTTTTTGTACCCGATGATATACACACGTAAAGATGAGTATAGTTACTTGTAGAAGTATGAAACAACTAGTTTGCCCCGTAGATAGGAACGGGTCCTTGTATATCTCCACATCTCCAAAACCACTGGGACTAAAACTTTGAAAAAAAAGAAGATAGCCCAAGTAGCAAACAAGAATAGTGATTAAATCTTACATATCTTAACTTTGTCTTAAATCAGAATTAGCTAATAAAAAAAAGACTCCGTTAAGTCATTTTAGTCTTTAAAACTAAATAGTTTTAAGCTACCGCTACTTTAGCAAGCTAAGAATACCTAAATCCTAGTTAAGTATTTTAAAAACCATTTAGTATTAAGTGCGTCCACACTTAAGTCTAAAAATGATTCTTTTACTCTACTCAGATTATTTCAAGACTCACTAAAGACTCAATGGTATAATCAAAGTATCAGTTTAGTATTGCTAAGTAAAAATTGAATCTGTAGACAAACTTAAGATGATCGTAACACTATAAGTTCTAGAAATTGCTTTTGTGAAGAATATTTTATTCTTTTATCCCTAAATTTAATAAGCTTTAAGTTAAAATTCAGCTTAACGGGACGCTATTCGACAAAATAAACCAAGCGAAAGATGGATGAAATTAAAAAAAAACTACTTCAAAAAATTTGGTTTTCATCATTCGGCGTGTTGCGAAATATAGAAAACTAGCTTTTCCCCGCAACTTCGTATGCGCAGAAATATTAAAATGAAAAATCCCGTTTTTTCCCGTTCCAGTGGAAATTTCGCAAACTCCGTTCTTAGCGTATGCCTACGTCATAACATCTACCTGCATGCCAAATTTCAGCCCGATCCGACCAGTGGTTTGGGCTGTGCGTTGTTAGATCACTATGTCAGTCAGTCAGTCAGTCACCTTTGAGTTTTATATATTTAGATTAACCTCAAATTGTGTGCGGTGCAAGTGATCAGTGCTTCAAATATGTTAACAGTGCGACATCTTGGAGTGAGATTTCAGTGTCTATTACCCAGTAGCTATTAAAAATAGATCACGAGACAGTAGAGGATACTTAAAGCGTCAAATTTGGAAATGGAAGTAGCGGACAGCAGTGATTCTAATTGCACGGCAATTTACGATCTGGGGGCACGGCAGTGCCCCTGCCAAGACGAGTCAACGGAAGCGTAGGGCATTATATCTACCTTGTCTTGAAACGTTTTGTCGTATTTTCGTAGATTCGGTCTGGCAATTGCTAGAATATATTTTTTTTAGTATGGAAATATGGATATTTTTTTGTATTTGGCCAATTAGCTGAATAAGTGATTGAATCCATAAATAAAAATAATAATAGGATAAAAAGTAGCCTAAATCCTTTCCCGGGACTCTAACTATCTTCATGCCAAATTTCATCCAAATCGGTCCAGCGGTTGAAGCGTGAAGAGTTAACAGACAGACAGACAGACACACACGAGTTACTTTTGCTTTTATAATATTACTAGCTTCTGCCTGCGTAGAATTTGGTTTTCGCGGGAACTAGATATGCGTTTTTCCGGGATAAAAAGTAGCCTATGTCCTTTCCCGGGACTCTAACTATCTCCATACCAAATTTCATCATAATCGGTCCAGCGATTGAAGCGTGAAGAGGTAACAGACATACAGAAAGACAGACAGAGTTACTTTCGCATTTATAATATTAATATAGATGTATAACTAGTAAAACTTTAGATTTTATTAATATCTAAAACTAGCCGATGCGTGCGACTTCGTCCCGCGTAGACGTAGAATTTGCGTTTCCGATGATTACCTACACATAATAGACGGTTAGTTATATTGAAAGTATTGAAAAATTCATTTGACCCGTGAAAAACCCGTTCCCGTGGAAATATCGGGATAAAAAAAGTGTTATTTCCCGGTTCTCAAACTATATAAAACTATCTCCATACCGAATTACATCATAATCGTTCCAGCCATTTTGTCATAAAGAAAGGACAAAGAAACAAAATTTTCCTTTCTTTTCTTTAAAACATTTTATCTCATCAGCTAATTGGCAAAATATATAAAAAAAACACAACGATTATAGCCATGCGTTTGAAACTATGTATAATAAAGGTACTCTATAGTCATAATATAACTACTCAACATTTGGACTTTCTAGCACTATCCATGACGAATCTTTAAAGGTACCTATGAAAATACGATTAAAGGCTTTGAGAAAAGGTAGGTGTGCCCAGCGCTTCTGTTGACTCGTCTTGGCGGGAGCACTAGCGTGCCCCCAGACATCCCATGAAAAACATTTTACCTATCTAAAATGCTACGTAGGTAATGTGTCGCCTCTTAGATACTTACTGCCTAAATATTGCTTGCACTGTACAAAATTTTATTGATATCATTGAGAACAAGCGTGTCGTTCAAAAAGTCAAAATGTGGGGCTTGGTCGTTTCGTTACTCAATTTTAAGCTTTCTGTTGATAAACCGCTATGAGTGTTTGCGTCACTGTCACTAAACGGCCTGGCCCTACATTTTGACTTTTTGAACGACACAGCTTGGCTCCCCATGAGATCTTATATAACTTCTTCGCAGCGCAAGCAATGTAGTATACTCGTATTAGTAGGTACTCGCTTTGGCATGACATTACATAAAAATGTTTTTGGTGGGATGGTTCTTCTTGCATAAACAATACCGTAAATTTGACGGTAAATTGTATAGACTAAATCAAAGTAAAGATTATTTAAAGTCCATTAAGAATTAACTAGACCTACACTAATTCGGTTTTTAGTATAAGTTAAGTATCATTTCTCTAAACCGGTACTACTCCAAATGCAATTTGTCTATACTTTATCTAAAGTAACCTTACAAAATCAGTATTGTCTAAAGTCATACTTCGTTAAGAAAAGTAAGACTTAACGCCATTTTGCACTTTAGGTTAGAAAAAATATTGAAAAATTCCGACGCTAAATCATAAAAAATAAAGTACATTGAAGTTAGATTTTTGTTTTAACATGTTAGTGTTGTGTTAGTGTTTGTGTTATATCTCCAACGTATACGGAAAAGTAGTATTCTGCGCTGTATGTAAGTAAAATTTTCATTTAGCAACAAAATATTCCAAATATTTAGTGCTTATTTTCCAGTATTTTGTAAGCCCGTCTGTTTTATAGCATTTTCGATCAATTTTACACGATAAACAATCATGCGTTATAGTTTTCAAGTACCAATAGGGACATAAAACGGTATTTTATAAACGTAAAAAATAGTTAGTTAATCGCCATTTCGATAAACCTACAATGAATTCTCTTTTAAGTAAAAGAGTTCGCCATGTTTTCTAAAATAACAATTCCATAAGTAAAAAAAGTTTTAAAATTTTCTTTGTTAAGAGATGATCGAATTAGTACAACTCGGTGTTAATAGTATTAAGTAAGTATTAAAGATATCTTTAAGCTTATTTTTTGGTATTAAGTCAACCTTAAAGATATCTTGAAATCGAAGTTAAGAGATCTGTTAAGCCCTCAGTCTTAAGTAGGGTTAAAGTCTGTCTAAAGAGTAGTATTAACTCTTTCTTAATATTGACTTAAATACTGTGCCCACTTTGTCTTAACTCAGTCTTGGAGATATCTTCAAGATATCTTGAGGGACATAATAGTTTTAGTCAAGACAACTGATAGAATTAGTAAAATTTTCTTAAAGATATCTATAATTCCTTTTTAAGACACTTGATTGCTACTTGGGAGATCTCGTCCATATTACACGAAAACTTCTATTCTGTGGTATTTAAAATAATATAGAAAATAGTCAAGGGACGGAACCCTCTCCAGGCGGGTTTAACTCGGTTTGTACGGTTTTTCTAGCTGGAGCATCATTGAAAGGGGTTTGTAAAAAATGTACACTTCGTTTATGTAATGGACAAGGCAAAAAGGCAAAAGGGTAAAAGAACCCGATCTTAGGGCCTTCGCCTACGACGACTTTTTGTAGCGATGCTGCCGCCCTTCAATTCAATTCAATCATTTATTCAGCAAATTGGCTACATAGGGGCACTTTTACACGTCAGAAAAAGAATTTACCAGCGCTTGCTAGACCCATTGCTTGAGAAGAAGCGCCGCAACAAACTCATATCGCTACCCTTTTTAGGGTTCCGAAGTCCACAAGGAACCCTTATAAATTCGCCATGTCCGTCCGTCCGTCTGTCCGCACTATTGCTCGGAGATGCTTAGTTCTAGAAAGCTGTAATTTGGCATGAATATACATATGACAAAGAGGTACAATAAAATTTTGAAATATATTTTTTTATAGGGTACCCCTACTCGTAAAGTGGGGATGTAATTTTTTTTTCTTGCGTACCCCATGGTGCGGCATATCGTTGAATAGGTCTTAAAAAAATATTGTGGGTTTGTTAAAACCATTTTTTGATTAAGTGATGCGTTTGTGAAATATTAAGCTTTAAAGTGCTATTTTTTATTAGAGTCACGTGTCCCCCCCCCCCTGCCAGTTAAATGGTGGTATTTGGATTGCTGAAAAAAATGACGGTTATGACATATATAACGGAGTTGAAAGGAAAACTATCACAGCTATGTAGGCTGTACAAACTTACGAGTCATAGTCGACCAACTTATGAAATGATTAAAAAACCAATGATTTTTCACGAGCGGCAGGGGCGTCTGGCGGGCACGTCATTCATACCACAGGCTAGCTAGATGCTAATAAGTCTTAGAAAGGTACTGTGGGCATCCTCAACTTCGGAACCCTATACTTTGCGCGTGGCCCGACACGCACTTGGCCGGTTTTTTACATCAAAGAGTAAAAAGGATAGCGATATGAGCAGTGTGGCAGCAACGCTACAAAAAGTTGCCGTTTGCGAGGGCTCTAAGATCAGATCCATCAAACAAAGAAATATTTTATTGACTCCTTAGATTTGGAGAGCAGGATACTTTTGCCATCAATATTTGATGTCAGTTTCATAAAACTTTTGCTGGTGCTTTTTAGCTTTCCTCGCATGATAGGTCAAACGTTTTATAAAGGCCCATATTTTTTATCTAAATTTCTGCAGCGGTTTAAGCGTGAAGAAGTAATACAGACAGAGCTAACTACTTTCGCATTTATTCTGACATGTGATAAAGTTATATAATGGAATTTTATATTAATGAAATAAAATAAATCTACTATCTTATAAAGTCACCCGCCCCGTCTGTCCGTTTGTGATAAAATCAAAAACGTACTAAACGGATATGCGGTTTTGACTAAGGGGTTCATTGTTGGAAGGTTTTGGGTTATTATTTTGTAGAACTCTACAGGTGCAAAGCCGGGGCGGGCCGCTTGTATGTACTAAAACAAGTTCCGTAGCATTTAATGGTACCTATGCTATGTATGTTTGTCCCGTTCTACAACCGGAGTGTATTTGCCGTTCAATTCCACTGGCGTGCATTTCCTATTTAGATTCACTATTCGTCAATATAACGTTGCAATATTGGAAGGTACCTACAGAAGTAATAGGGATGACGACAACTTTTTTTTCCTTAGTTTATCAGGAAGATTATTGAAAAGTATTGGACACGTATTTTTTTTTTCACGTAGTCAAACTTATACGGAGATATATTGAGTTGAAATGTCGCGTGACGTCACGGTTATGTACGATTTATACCTAACGGTGCCGTAGTTAGCCCCCACTCTCCAACTTAGTAATTCTTTGTTAATTTGCTAAAACAAAAAATGTGTCTAATAGTTTTTTATTACCTGATTGACGGACTAATTAGAATTTCGATGTCTTCACCCTGTCGTCATCCCTATTTACTCATGACGTGACGGGCACAAAAAATGATTATTTTGAACCTTACTTTGTATAGGTCGCGCACGTAACATGAGCGGTGAGCAAAAGTAGAGGAGATTTCTGCGCATGTTTACGACTGAAGGGCCAATAAGGCGTGCACGCACAAAACGCCCCCTGCGTCCCGCGCCCCTTTGCCGATGAGACCTTATTTTTGACTTCTGTGCATCGAAGGTCACCGCTCAAGTTCGTGCCGATGCCTGTAGACGGCTCTGACCAATTCTCATCAGGTCCGAGAGGTCTTTGGCAGCAAATTAAATATGTTAATTTCTTATTGCAGTTCAGCGCGTCTAGGGCTTCGGTCGACACGTGCAACCTGGACGCCCGGAAGACCGTCATGCAGACCTTCGGGTCTTGGCTGCGGGCTCATGAGGAGGCTCAGGTACATTTATGTACATTTTAGATATTCATCATCATAATTTCAGCTATAGGTAAGATGTCCACTGCTAGACAAAGGCCTCCCACAAGGCTCGCCACTCAGACCGGTCCTGTACTACTAGGTTCCACCGGTTCTTACTCTTACCCGACCGTAAGGAACGTGCCTTGGTCCTCAATTTAAAAAAAGTTAGTTGTCACGAACCGTCAATGTCAATTGTCATGTCACTAGCTCTATTGTGGCGCTACTCAAAGAGTTGATTTTATTCGTACGGTCGGGTAATGGTAAGAAAAGCCACAACGATGATTTAAAAAATCTTTCTGGAATTATAAGGAATAAAAACATATTTTGCGCTGTTTCGTGATCCTGAAGGGACCTCTATTACATAAAAATATAATTTACACCTCTTCCAAAAACTTTACCTACCCAATTCCTTCACAAGTGAATGAAAATTAATAGTTTAAAAATCTAAAACAACGCTTTGACATTTCCGTGCTCCATCATCAGATCAGCTCGGTGGTACTATATATATTATTGCATTGTCATCCAAGTTACATATACCTGCCAAGTTTCATTATGATACGATAATTAGAAGTGGGTTAAATTTAGCTTGCAAGATTCCTTACATAGTGTTGTTAGCTAGTTAAATAGTTACACGAAGACCTAATAAAAGCGTTGTAAAAAAACCTTTTACCTTTTCAATATACGTAAGAGGTCAGAGGAGAGCAGTTCGAATTTCGAAGAGCATTTTGTTCTCGAAAACCGTATCATTGAATCTCTTGTTTCTTTAAGTAAAATGAAGTCTAAGATTGAGGGTCAAACTGAATTATATATTTAGGATTCTGGTTGCAAGCTATAACGTCGGCTACCTACAGAGTTAAAAACTTGTCTATTTTGTTATACTTACTTACCTTTAATCTTTCTCGATACTTTCTTTTTAATTTTTTAGTTCAAGAAAACAATCTTAGGAAACTTTAGTTCTTATTTAGTGAAGACTAAAAGGCATTATCGAATATTTGTAGACTGTTTTGGGCTAATTACCGATGATACTGATTGTACGTGTTACTACGCTTGAGTCAGCTTAAGGTTCATTAGTGGTTTTATGGTTTTGCTTATAGCTTGTACTAGCCCATTATTATTACTATGGCAACTCAAGGCAAGCGAATTAGTGTTTAGCCGGTCATTTAACTAAAGTACTATGCAAATTATGTTTATCAATTGAATTACTTACTCTGATATGGCAGTGAAAGATATAATTATGCTTAAACTTAAAATAAGTAGGTAACATTTGCTGTCAGTTTGAAGCGAATAACTATTAGGTATACTTAAATATAAAATAATGAACGTCTTCAGCGTAGGTCCCATTTTTTCTCATTTCCGTAGGATTTCCCGAAACGTAGGTCGAGGACATGCCTAATTACAGCGTTCTACAATAGTACTCATATAGATAGTTTCGGCCGTGCGTTACTCAGTCTCTCGTCGCTGCACTGGCTCAGTAACGGAAGATTGCTTTTATTCCAAATGTCACAGAAATGGCTGTAACAATTTGGATTTGCAATATAGGTTTTTTACTATACGACGGCCGGATTGGTCCAGTTGGTAGTGACCCTGCCTTCTGTTCCGATGGCCGCGGGTTCGAGTCCCGCTCGGGGCAAACTTTGTGTGATGAACACGAATGTTTGTACTCGAGTCATGGATGTTAGTATTTATATATTATGTATGTATTTCTCTATATAAGTATTTATATCGTTGTCTAGCACCCATAGTACAAGCTTTGCTTAGTTTGGGGCTAGGTCAATATGTGTGAAATGTCCCAAGATATTTATTTTTTCATTTATTTTTTATTTACTGAGAGAAAAAACGATCTAGCTAGGTGTCATATCTCGAAAAGGGTAAATCCATGGTCATTTACTTAAATTTTGACTTAAACATGACAATAGAAAGTTTTGTTTTGAAACAGAGGACGTAATCTTAATAATCAAATATACAGACCTGGCTATAGAGCTAAAATGTCAGTGAAGATTAAAAATGGTAAAAACTGTGCATATGATTCTGTCATCCATTGGAGTCATACCTCACACACTACACATAACGCTCAAACTAGGCATCCATCCTCTCTCATCACGTTGTAGAAGGCGATTATACTTAACACATGCAGGATTGTCAGGAAATTCCTGTCTATGGATTCATTGTCAGCTTTCGTGCTTGGCTAAGGCCCGCACGAAAGTGTAGAACTGACCCCCTTTTAGGGAGATACAAAAAGTTTAAAAGCATATTCCGGTGGTTCAGGTGATGCTGGCGAGCATTCTCGTGGTGGTGGCGATCTGGTGGCTGGTGCGGACCATCCTGTCTTTGGTCATCAATCTCCTCTGCCCGCTGGTGGTCGTGTTTGTCGCTGTGGTAAGCACAGTTTTCAGCGTCATGGTTGGGTTAACCAGAGATCACTGGGTTTGTAGGAATATGGAATTGAAAATTTACCGTCACTTTTTGGCTTGATCTGGAAAATTCAGTATTCAGTAATTTATTAATTGCCATAGATATCATGCAACAAATAATTAAAAAGTTCTTGAGACAAATTGTTCATGAAGTGAAAATACGTATCCTTAATTGTTCTAAGTTCTAATTTTCTTCTAGCTATTAAAAAAATAAATGTTGGCGATTTATTGTCCTTGGTGGTACCAGTGAAGTCCTATTTGGTGGCAGCTGTAGGTCACCATTGGGGTTGATATAAAACCTATAATTAGAATCGATAGCCGATACTGTGGGTTAATTATTTGCCATATTTTCTGACCCACCGTGTATAATAACCCTCCTTCTAGCGCAGTCGGGTAACAAAGTAATTGACAGCTCACGTCACGCATGACTGTTAGACGCTACGACGTACGCCGGGTCAGCTCGTATATGTACCTAAATAAAAGATTTCCGTTACTGACTGACTGATGACAACGCACAGCCGAACGGTCGTAAAGAGCTGAAATTTGGCATGAAGGTTCCTTGGGGAGTATAGGGGAGCACCGAGAGACGATTTCCCCAAATTCCTACAGGATCAGGAAGATATGGGATCTAGGCCTAGTATTTAAAGAATGATTGTATTTCAGGTGTGCGTGCCGCAACTGCGTGCGCCACTTATAGGACAGAACTACCCCGCGCTGGCCAACGTCCTCAGGAATATACTCTTGAAGTTGGCCGAAAACGTGAACACCTAGTGAAAGATAAAGCAGAACTGGATAAGGTTTTCTTTTTTTTTTTATTCCGGTGAAATTTCTGGCACAGAGGCATTCCATCTTAGGGCTCAGGGTAGGCAACGCATTCGAGATCTTATGGTTTCTTAACGGGGGTCATAGGATTTCGATGTCCATGGGCCGCATTGACCACTACCATCAGGTGGGCTGTGCGCTAGTTTTTCTCGTACTAATAATAATAAATAATAATAACCACACACTAAATAAAGGAAAAAGCACTTGGCTTCGGCCCGTGCAACTATTACCTCTCCGAATAGACTGTATAAGATTTTTTTTTTTTTATTGATTTATAAAACATGTGATATAATAATAGGGCTGTCCGCCAGTACAGCCTCATGTTGTATTGGGAGGATAGATCTCCACAGTTGCGGCCATATCACATTTTTAGTGAAAGGTACCAAAAGCCTCTTCATGTTGGCTTATTCGGTCCCATGAATGCGAACGACCGGGTCCCCATGGGCCCGTGACATGAAAATGTACCAACAAATAATAATAATGTTGAATTCGTAGTGTTGAATTACAAGAATCAAAATTATTAAACTGAATTAAACATTCGGTTCCGGATAGATAAATTGGGTCCAGGCTTGCCATCTGTCCGGCTTTAGCCGGAAATGTTTGGCTTATTAAGTCATGCGGCCAAATAGTTGTGTCCGGCTTTTTTCAGGCTCTTTGTTAGCGCTCGTAGCGAGAGGGTGATCTCTTTATGGCCTATTAAAGCTATGATACCCGCGGTTTTAGGGTAAAATTTCTGGTTAAATATAGGGTAGTCTGGCTTTTTTAATTTTAGAAGATGGCAACCCTAATTGGGTCAAAAATGTGTTATAGGAAGTCCCCAATCTGCACTAGGCCCAGCTGAGACTAAGTATAGCCCAAACCCTCTCATCATGAGAAGAGGCCTGTGCCCAGCAGTGGGACGTAAATAGCTTAGCGCCCGAAGAGCAAAATACGCGGGGCAGGACAGAAATTAGCTACCTTTTTTTCCAGAATTACTACATAATAATTATTATTTGTTATTAGGCGCGACTGTAGTGCGGATTTGAACAAATACTTATTTAGCAGTTTCGATATGTATTTTTTTCTCCCACAGACGTCCCGGCTAGAAGTGAAATTGTAAACAAACTTCAAACACAGCATTTTAAATTGTTCAAAAACATTGAAAAAGTTCACATTATAATTATGAAAATTGTACCTAAGTATTTGTAACTGTGGAGTGTGAAACATATTATTTCTAAAAGGCAATAAATCTTCATAAAGCTGAGTTTATTTTCGTTTTCTGTTTATACGTATCTGAATATTCATGGAGATATTAAACTCCACATTTTTGCCGGTCGTTCATTTAATACACTCGAAATAACGACTGTAATGTTTATTAGAAGATTTTATTCTAATGGATGACAAGTGTATTGATGCTTTAAATCAATTGAAAAACGCTTTCAACTCGCTCGCAAATCGCAAGTGTGATAAGGCCTATAGTATGGTAAGGTTGAGGGCTCTGCTTTCCGCAATTGCCTCATTTACTTTGTACGTCGAGTGCCGGCTATAGACTTGTCCAGCCTAGCTCCGACCAGAAGCGCAGGATTCTCCTATGGTATCTCCACAGGCTTCTCGAACAGGTGTCTCGAGGATTTCAGCCCGTTGGCCACCACCGCCTTGCAGTCCAGGACGACATCAGTGGCTGTTTCTTCAGCCGACAGACATCCCCTGCATAGGGGGCTGGCGGTTTTACCTATAACATACAAATGTTTGTTTAGTGTACAGCCTAGTGACTGTAGTTTCCCCATTACTGTCCGTCTGTCTGTCCATCCGCAGCATAGCTCGTAGATCCTTTGGTTCTAGAAAGCTGTGATTTGGCATGAATACAATATTTTAGTCAAGCTGACATCAGTGGTAATATTAACTGACAAAAAAATGTTTTTCTAGGGTAGGTTCTCCCCTACACCTAAAGTGAGTACCTATGTTGTTTTCTCCCCGATAATTAGGGGTGTCATTTGAATAGGTCTTTGAAAAATAATGAGGGTTTGCGAAAACTGTTTTTCCGTAAGGGATCCGTTTGAGAAATATTGAGCTTTAAAATGCAATTTTTTGTTGGAGACAAGTTCCCCTACTCCCTGCCAGGTAAACAGCTAAACCATTGCTTTTGGATGGCATAAAAAAACATTAGAGAAAACCTATCACAGCTAAGAAGGCTTTACAATTTACAAGTAGGTAATAGCCGACCAACTTGAAAAATGTACTCCGAGAAGAGAAAAGCGCTGAAACCCAAGCACACCCAAGTAAAATAGGGTGACCTATGAAATCAATATAATGAAGAAGAGAGAATATAACTCCTTGTAGTAGAAGAGCTTGTGCTACCCGCATCAAAGGGCAGATTATAGCGGCGGGCACTTTGGCTCCTAATAAAATGGTCATATAGAAATAATACTAGGTTGTGTGAAAGCCGATGATGTTTTTATTCGGCTTTTTACATTATGCCCAAAAGCTATGTAGAGTATGTTAAAAAGCAGAGCTTAGAAGGTTTTAGCTAGCCTAACTAATGCATATTATGAAGGTTTGAAAAATTTAAAAGGACACGTATTTCTTTCTTTTTCTTGAATACTTAAATATATATTACAAACTTGAAATTGAAATTAAAACTTTTGTGAACCTTGCCGAGCGACACTGATCTGTGCCAATTTTTTTAATTTATAAGTTATTTTTAGTTCTAGTTTTTAGTTTTATTTTTATTGTAAGTACTTTAGCTTGTGCCGAAATATATGCGCAGAATAGTTTCGACTTATGCATATTATTAGGATACATTGTGAAATTAGAATAGGATTATTTATTTACACGGTTCGACTGATTTTTTGTATTTTAGAGCTCTACGTCGATTGTACTGGTCATCAATTCCGAAATCCTTTATTTTATTGAGTTATTTGGCGTTATTAATTGCGTGGGACTGAAATTCAAAAGGAAACAACCAAACAGTTTAGCATCGTGGTAGGATATGTTAGCGGTTTAACGGATGTTAGTTCGTGACACGCGATAATCTCGTTACCCTAAACGACGTCTCATTTGCATAGAATTATACTTGACAAACGATTAGTTTCCAACAAACTAATCCTTAGCAACTTAGTAAGCACATTTATGTTTGACTTGATTTTGATTGGATATTTGCAGTGTCCGTGAGGATGAATTTTCACTTGTGAGTAGAAAAAGCGGTACACTGACGTGGCGAGATAACGAAGTGTGAATGAGAAGACAATATAGGTATCATATCAAGGTAGCATAATTATTGAATATATATACTTTAAAGGAGAGTCGCAGTGGCTTGGAGTAATAATTTATTCCGATATAGGTAAGTACGACGATTGACGGTTGATTGTACATAACTAACATAACAACAATAAAAACAGATAGGTAGCATAGCAACCATATGGTCAACACTTCCTCTCAAGCAACCGTCCATCATCAGAACACCACACAGCATCAAGCACCCTGGTCTAAACCTAAACCAGACACACACTTTTCAAACTTGACGCGGGGCAATGGCTTAGTCAAGAGATCGGCCAAGTTATCTTCAGTTGAGATGTACTCCAACTGGACAAGCCCTTCATTGACACAATGACGAACGAAATTGTACCGAATGTCGATGTGCTTCGTCCGCCGGTGAGCAACAGGATTGTTTGCCAATGTGATGGCGCTTTGGTTGTCTACAAACAACTTGACTCCTTGAGAACGTTCGCCTTTAAAAACTTGTCTCACTAACCTCTGAAGGTATATCGCTTCCTTGGATGCTTCCGATAAAGCGACGTATTCACTCTCGGTCGAAGACAGTGAGACGCATTTCTGCTTTTTGCACTCCCAGGATATCAAATTCGATCCCACCTTGAACATGTATCCAGAAAACGACTTCCTGTCCTTAAGATCGCCTCCCCAGTCAGCGTCTACGTAACCTGCAATTAAATAATTCTTACGTTCACCTTTCGATTTTCGAAACGTAAGGCCTAAGTTACACGTTCCTTTAATGTAACGTAGAACAAGCTTAGCCGCCTTCATATGTACAATGCGACAACACGAATTATATTGAGCTAAGAAACTCACAGCTGTGGAAATATCGGGCCTCGTGTTACAGGCTAGGTAATTCAATGCACCAACCAACGACTGGTATCGTAATTGTTCTTGGCGATTCAATTCATCACCTCCCCCATCTGCCAAAACTTTATGCAGATCCAGTTCCAGTGGGGTTTTCACTGGTTTACATTGAAGCATACCGTGATCATTTAGAACGGCTTCCACAAACTTCCTCTGATGTAAGAACAACTTACCATTTGTTCCTCGTTCTAAACACATTCCTAGGCACTGTCGAGCTTCCCCTAAATCCTTGACTTTGAA
Organism: Aethes cnicana; assembly: GCA_963971205.1. Taxonomy (NCBI): domain Eukaryota; kingdom Metazoa; phylum Arthropoda; class Insecta; order Lepidoptera; family Tortricidae; genus Aethes; species Aethes cnicana. The sequence continues at coordinate 803,568 of OZ020274.1, read as the reverse complement.
GTATTGTCTCAATCCATTTAATAACTCGATTTTTCCGTTAATATCTCGAAAAAAGACTACGAAATCGTCAACATAAAGACATATAAAAATATCGTCTTTAAAATATAAACAGCTATCAAACTCGGAACGTCTAAACGACATTGACAATAATACGTCATTTACTTTTTCGTTCCATGAACGACTTGCTTGCTTGAGGCCGTATATTGCCTTTTGCAATAAACAAACTTTTGATTTTTGGCCTTCTTCGACGTAACCCTGCGGTAACTGCATGTAAACCTTTTCATGCAAATCTCCGTTCAGAAACGCTGTATTTACGTCGAAATGATGCACTTGCAAATCGTTTTCAGCAGCCAACGCCAGTAATAGCCTCAGAGTGGATCTTCTTACGACGGGTGAAAATGTCTCGAAGTAATCCACGCCGTACGACTGCGTAAAACCTTTTGCAACTAGTCGTGCTTTGTACGACAGGTTTCCGTCAGCATCGTACTTGTACTTGTAAATCCACTTGTTCCCGACAACTTTGGCTCCAGGTGGTTTTTCAATCACCTTCCAAACGTCGTGTTCCCTCATGGACTCCAACTCCCGCTTCATTGCTGCTTGCCACTCATGGCTGTCAGGTCGTTGTAGAACTTCTTTGTACGACCGTGGTTCTTCCTCTAAATTGCACGTACTGTTGTAGCAATATAGTCCACTTTGTGCGCCACGTAGCCTATTCCTAAGCGGATATCTAGGCTCTGCCTCGTATTGCACATTGGCCGTACTGGCTTCCCCATCACAATCTTCAGGTCCAAATTCTTTCGGATCCAAAGGCTCCACAATAGGACTAGCATTTGTATCAGCTGTGTCTGAGCTCTCCATCGCATCTTCATAAAAGTCTTCTGTAGCTGACGTAGATGGGCCTGTCTTTGAAGAATGGTCTATTTCCCATGTGATGACATCATCGTTCTTATCTGAGGCCTGTCCTGTACTTGCCTGTGATATCATGTCCACACTAGCGCCAGACTTCGAGACTTGCAAATCACAATCTTTTGATTCTTCAGTGAATGTAACGTCTCGCGCCACTATTATATGTCTCGGATTGCCAAGGTCTGCAAAGCGATAGCCTTTGGTGTCTTCGCAATAGCCAACGAAGATGTATTGCTTTGCCTTGGCGTCCCATTTCTTCCTTTTCTCTTTTGGAACGTGGACATAAGCAGTTGAACCAAATACTCTAAGGTGATCCAATTTCTGTACCTTACCTGTCCACAACTCCTCAGGAATCTTCCCATCATTTGCGCTATGAGGTAGCCTGTTTTTCAGGTACACCGCTGTATTACAAGCTTCTGCCCAAAACTTTTTATTCAGACCCTTGTCCAAAAGCATGGTTCGTGCCATCTCTGTAATAGATCGCAGCGACCTCTCTGCGACTCCATTCTGTTCCGCTGTATAGGGAACTGTCAGTTGATGTCTTATCCCCCGATTAGAAAGAAATTGGTTAAAATCTTTATTGACAAACTCTGTCCCGTTGTCCGTACGTAAACATTTAACTGTTAAACCTGTCTCATTTTCCACATGCATCACGAAATCTTTGAAGATGTTCAAAGTTTGAGACTTTTCCTTGAGAAAGTAAACAAACAATTTCCTTGTGAAATCGTCTACTATCACAAACATGTAATGAGCTCCACCATACGACCACTCCGATACGGGACCGCACAAATCAGCGTGCAACAAACAGAGTTTGTCCGTAGCTCTCCTTGCTTCACCCTTTGGAAAAGGTAATCTATGTGCCTTACCTTTAATACAAGCAACACATGGATCCATTACCTCTTTACCTCCAATCTCGATGTTTGGCAGCTTACGTAAATCAGCCAAATTTACGTGACCTAGCCGCCGATGCCACAGTGTCAACGAGTTATCAGCTTGAACAGTAGCCAAAGCCCCATCTATAACAGGAAAACAGTCATCCAGCTTATAGATACCAGAGACTTCACTAGCAGTAACCACAAGTTTACTCGTTATCTCACCGACCGATTGGTGAAACATCCTACAACCATCAGAATCAAAAATCACTTTCCAGCCGTTCTGTACCAACTTAGATATAGACAAAAGATTAACTTTCAAGTCAGGCACAAAGGAACAATCTTTAATAGGTAACAAAACTCCTTTCAGACTTACCATAATATCACCTTTACCTTGACTTGACATTTTGTCATCATTCGCACATGTCACAACATTCTTATCAGTAACCTTAAAGTCTTTAAACCAGTGCTTCTGAAAACTCATATGTGTCGAGGCTCCACTATCCAGATAGAACGTCGAGGGGCTGAAGGAACTGTGCACGGACAGCGAACAGCACAGCGCAACTTTCTTCGACTTTGAAGAAACCGTTGATCCGCTTACGCCATCCAATTCCTTGATCAGCTTCGGGCACTCGGACTTCTTGTGACCTTTCTTTCCACATTTAAAGCACTTGAGCTTTATTACTGACTGCTGAGCTTGTTTCTTTGCTACTAACGCCGAGTTGACAGTCGAGGAACCATTTGAAGAGCTCTGAGCGCAATCTTCTTGTAAGAGCTTTTGCCGGACATTTTCAGAGGTAAGTTTCATTCCTGAGTGCTCTAGTGCCATCCGCAATGGTCGATAATCATCAGGCAGACCTCTCAAAAGTACCACAGCAACTAAATCGTCATCGAAACTTTGATTAATCTCTTTTAGCTTTTGAGCGTGACTCATGACAGCAGCTACGTAATCATGCATCGAACGATGATTTTCCAGCTTTTCATCCAAGAGAGAATTCATCAGAGTTATGCGCCTATTTATTCCTTTGTCTTCAAAGAGGGCTGTCAACGCATCCCACACTTCTTTCGCATACGAAAGATTTTGTACATACGGATAGAGATGAGGTTCCAGGTGTAGACATAATAAAGTGAATGCCTCTTGATCCTTCTCAATCTCTCCAATATTATCTTTCTCCGGAAGTGTTGACGTAAATTTGAAACATTTTTCGCGAACTAGTAGCATTTTCACTGCGAATTTCCATGACGAAAAATCTTCTAGTCCAGTCAATTTGGCAACAGAAAATTTTGCATTCTGGGCCATGACCTATTGAATATATATACTTTAAAGGAGAGTCGCAGTGGCTTGGAGTAATAATTTATTCCGATATAGGTAAGTACGACGATTGACGGTTGATTGTACATAACAACAATAAAAACAGATAGGTAGCATAGCAACCATATGGTCAACAATAATTTTCGAACGTTGTTGCCTAAATTATTTACCTGCCATCCGCATCATCATCAAGTCTGTCCAGCCTATGCAGCCTATGTCTAGCTAGAGGCGCAGACAGTATATTAAATCGTGTTTCAATGGAAATGAAAACCGCTTCACTTGAGAAACGACGCGACCACCATCTAATTTGAAGACGCAGCGCGTTTGACACTTCACTGAAAAACCGGTCAAGTGCGAGACGATCTCGCGTACTGAGTGTTCCGAACCATTTTCAGTAGTTCTAGAGATTCACTCTAACAAACAGATAGACAGAAGAGAGAAAGAGGCAGAAAAGAAACTAACGATCACTGTCAATTTTTGTTGACACTTGTTATTGGCTCAACATCTGTATCTTTAGTTTAAGACTTCTTTTTTATGATAATTACAGTTGTTGGTCTTCTATTATAACAACGACAACAAAATACAAATAAATACAGATAAACAGTAAATAGGGTGGGTGGAGGCCTGTGCCCAGCAGTGGGTCGCAAATAGGCTGTAGTAGTAGTAGTAGTAAATAAGATAAAAACAGGCGGGCTAATCGCTAAACAAATAAATAAATAAAATAAATAATTATCTTGGAACATTTCACACATATTGACCTAGCCCCAAACTAAGCAAAGCTTGTACTATGGGTGCTAGACAATGATATAAATACTTATATAGAGAAATACATACATATATAAATACTAAACATCCATGACTCGAGTACAAACATTTGTGCTCATCACACAAAGTTTGCCCCGACAGTCGGAACAGTGGGCAGGGTCACTACCAACTGAGCCAAACCTGTCGTCAAAAATAAATAAAGTGACATAAATAGTCACTGAGCGATTGAGTTCTTGAGCTCAATATCTTACTAAATATTGAACTGATAACCTCAAGCTTAGTTTGAATAGTAGCTTTAGTTTTATTGTTGCAACTCTTACGCACATAACCCCAGGCACCTTTACAATACCAACAATACCGGCTGCCTTCTACTACAGGGGTGGCACATTACAGATAATATTTCTCAGAATAACATTTAAGTCTTAAAACGAGATATTAGAGACACCGATTAAGTAGTACCTAAGACTACTACTACTACTACTACAGCCTTTTTTGCGTCCCACTGCTGGGCACAGGCCTCCTCTCATCACGAGAGGGTTTGGGCTAGAGTCCCCACGCGGGCCCAGTGCGAATTGGGAGTACCTAAGACTAGCTAAGAATGATTTTTAACTAGAGTATTTTCCGGTTTTATTTATGTATAACTTGCTTACATAAAATTAAATGTTCCTCCTGACATCCGTGAATGTATGCAACCGTATAAACAAATAAGGAGGATTCTCCTTGGTTCCATGTATAAATTTGGTTCAGTCCTAATGATGAGAAAATGAGGGAAATCCTCAAAATTTTCTAGCACACGTGGATGATTTTGGTGTAGTGTGGTTTTTAATTTACTTTCTGTTCTATAGTTTGCAACACGGAACACCCCTATGCTGTAATATCGCGCTGTTGACAGATGGGAGAAATATAACTCTGTGGTTTGACGGCGGCCACAAATTGCGGGCCGCCTCGTAAACGGAGAAAATATAGCGTTGATGAGACATTGCCACTGTTCAACCACACCCGCGACACGCCATACAAATTGAACCGAATCTGCACAAAATAGTGTACAAAGACATGCACGTGCCTGCGTGAACCTGTTTAGGGTTGACGGAAGGGGCGCACGCGCGAGCTACCTACACGTAATATTGTGAAGTATGTAGGTAAGCACTTGTTACGCGCTGCGAGAGTCGCGCATCCGTGACCGTGACAGAGAACACGTTCCCGGCGCACGATCGCCGCGGGCGGGGTGAGGCAACCTGGCGTTGTTGGTGCGGGGGGGGTAAGTGTCGCTACTGGTACGTAGTAGAAGATAATATAAGTACTATAGATAGTCCCGCACCTCCACAGTTCAAAATGCTTCAAATAATTTTAAAAGCACCGCCAACATTCTCTACGCTTCTATACATGCTGAGACAGCCGTTAACTATGCGTTGAGAGTGTTGGTAGTGCTTTTTACATAGTATAAAACAAAGTCGCTTCGCTGTCTGTCTGTCCCTATGTATGCTTAGATCTTTAAAACTACGCAACGGATTTTGATGCGGTTTTTTTTTAATGTATAGAGTGATTCAGTGAGTGATGATAGAGTAAGGCTTCCGTATATATTTTGTTATAGTTTAACGCTCAATTCCAGTGGGAATGGTATAACCGAATTTCACGCGGGTGAAGTCGCAAGCAGAAGCTAGTAATAAATACAAGCGTTTTGTAATGTGGAGGGGCGGGACTCCCTATAGTAGATTGACTCTACCTTAGTCACTTTCCATCATGTCTTCACGTGTATCTTTAGCAATAACAATCATGATAAAACAATGTTTCTGCCCATGTCCACAATTTTATCTCGCGTAATTATTTCGCGGTCGGCGGAGCGCCCACAGATATTTTTTATTCCTTTCATGGAAATCACCGAGTCGTGGCTCAACGATAAGAATTCAGCTTAAGTTGAGATCCACCCAATGCGTAGGCGAGAGCGAATTAAAAAGAAAAGAAAAAAAAGATTAAGATAAAGGATTTAATTTGTCCAAATGTATTTATTTGCTTCGCAGGTAATCCGGATAAGATTAATTTGCTACAAAAACCGAATTCAAAAAATGGGAATGAGGCTCAAATTGTCAGAATCTCTTTTCTTTTATTTTCATGTATACATGGTGGGTCAGAAAATATGGCAAATAATTAACCCACAGTATCGGCTATCGATTCTAAGTATATTGTATAGGTCTTTAATTTTTTTTTTTTATTGGTAAAAAAAAAATATTTTGTATAGGATTCAGGCGTCGCTCGCACAACCAATCCCATATACATTTTGTTTTTTACCAACTCTAAAAAAATTAAAGACCTATACAATATACTTAGAATCGATAGCCGATACGGTGGGTTAATTATTTGCCATATTTTCTGACCCACCGTGTCAACGAACCAAATAGTAAGTAGGTAAACATAAACCGATTTCCATGTTTGAATTCGAAAGATGAAGAAAAAATGTTACCTACTGTACCTCCGAGTTGGTCCTATATTACGTACATTCCTATAGTACGTACCTGTATGTATATTTTATATATGTAATGTAAATTTTGAAAAAAGGCTTTCTGCTTGAGTTTGTTGCAGCGCTTCTTCTCAAGCAATGGGTCTAGGAAGCGCTGGTAAATTCTTTTTCTGACGTGTAAAAGTGCCCCTATGTGGCCAATTTGCTGAATAAATGATTGATTTGGTGTCCATTTCGAAGACTTTGTAGTGCATATGTCCTAATATTGGAAAGTGTAGTAGAAAAAATATTTATTTATACAAATTATCTACGAAACGGCTCTAACGATTAGGACGACATATGCAAAACATATAACAGGGGTATTCGGTATTTCTTATTTTGAAAAATGTTCCGCCAACACAAGCACCTTCATTGACCAGCACAGTATGTTACTTGCCTACTCTAAATGAAGTTGAGCGAATTTGATTCGTAGTTTTTCTACATCACCAAATTTGTTTATTGTAAGTATTAATATATAAAATAACCGCGAACCGGGAGACGAGCTGTCGGTAGGCCTCCAACAAGATGGAGCGATGACCTCGTGAAGCAAGAGAAGCAAGTAGCACAGGACCGGTCTGAGTGGCGAACCTTGGGGGAGTTCTATGTTCAGCAGTAGACGTCTTTCGGCTGAAATGATGATGATATAAAATAATAGGTAATTACTTTCAATAAGGGCTTATCGACTCTGCAGTCTTAGCTTAATCACCACGCTGCGAAAACAACATTAATCCTTGTTTCCCGTACAAACATGATTATAGTTGTTGACTCCAAGCTCCGATGACATCCTTACTTCCTTACTAATATTATAAAGGCGAAAGTTTGTTTGGATGGATGTATGGATGGATGTTTGTTCCTCTTTCACGCAAAAACTACTAAACGGATTTTAATGAAACTTTACAGTAATGTAGCTTATAGATCAGAATAACACATAGGCTATAATTTATAAAGATATTCTCACGGGAACGGGAAAAAACGGGATCTTTCATTTTAATATTTCTGCGCATACGAAGTTGCGGGGAAAAGCTAGTTTGCAATAATTTTCTCTCCAAACTTTGCGTCTCGTAAACTCGTGGAGTTGCAGGATTCCCAACTTCCAGACCGTTAGTTTTGCATCGACGAGCTCGCCGAAGTTTAACCCAGGATTTGCAAAAGAAAGCATAAAATGGAAAAATTTACGACAGGTTTGGCTCAGTCGGTAGGTAAGTGACCCTGCCTACTGTCCCGGCGGCGGTCGCGGGTTCGAATCCCGCTTGGGGCAATCTTTGTGTGTTGAGCATGAATGTTTGAATCCGAGTCATGGATTATTATGCTAGTGGTAGGGCCTGGTGCTAGGTCCATCCGGGGTGGTACCATCGTCTTTGCTTGCTAACCTGCCGCCAAATATTATAGCAGTTTTGCTTGACCCTGTGTAGGTAATTAATCGTTTAAATAACCTTCATGTTTTACGAATTTCGTGCTGCATGTTATCGGCTTAAAATAATTGGTTATTTAAAGTATGCTTTAATTCCAACAACGGTAGATGGTGCGATGGATTACCGGAATAAAAATTGGGCTATTATTTTGATATTACTGCGGCAAGTATAAAACTATGAATTAATAGCTGCATAAGGAGCCATTTACACGGGTCAGTGCTACTCACTGAAGTTACGAATCTTTTAGACATGGTAAAACTCAAAGGTGTCTAATTGACCGATCTATCATCAGTTCAAGCTAAAACTAATGTATATGTATGTCATCAGGTACGCTAACTCTAAGTTACGAAGGGACTAAGTCGCGGGCAACAGCTAATACCTATCTACTCTAAAACATTACTTATCTTTCCCTGCTCCTACACGCAGCGTTAATTCTGTAGTTCCAAAGTTTTAAGTAGTTGTGCGAACTACAACTTCTGATTGCAGAAATATGTTTTGCAGTACAGTGCATTTACAACATTGCGTTTACCTCCTCCTTATTAAGTTGTAACTGTGTACTGAGTTTCATATTGAATTATATTTTAATATGAATTTGTATCGTGAAAGTTTAAGGCAATGCGTAGTGTAGAATGAGTTTGTTCTTGATTAAAATAAACCACTGTAATTTACAATAAAAAAACAATACCCTTTATTGAACACCACACATTCAAGGAACAGTACATAGGCACAGTCATTTCTTATAATTTTCACTCGTCTAAGAAATGAGTTTCCAAAACACCTTTACGGTCGACGTCGAAGAGATGTTTACACTTTTGCACCCCATTCCGTTGTATTAAGGTCAAATACTAGGAATATACTACTCTCTAACGAGAGGTCAAATACAACGTTTCCTGTTGTAGGTATACATTGAGAGAGTTGTCATTAGGTTTGTCAATCATTTAACACAAAAATATTCTATTAAATTACTTGATCTGTTGATTCCCGCGCACGTCGTCTATCCGGTCCCCTCGTGTGCGACTCAGTGGAAAGGCCGGCTAATGATTAATTCAGTAGAAAATTCAATAACTACAAAATAATGCGGGCAATAGTAAGTTTTAATCGAAACGATATCGGGGCCTAAACTGAACGGTGTTTTGCAATAGTGTGTCAACCTACATGAATTTTTCATTTGATTGTATGATCTATTCATCTAAATATATAAAATTCAAAGGTGACTGACACAGTGATCTATCAACGCACAGCCCAAACCACTGGACGGATCGGGCTGAAATTTGGCATGCAGGTAGATGTTATGACGTAGGCATCTGCTAAGAAAGGATTTTGCAAATTCCCACGGGAACGGGAAAAATCGGGATTTTACTTTTTAATATTTCTGCGCATACGAAGTTGCGGGGAAAAGCTAGTTAAAGATAAAATACAAATCCCAATAAAAAATTCTTGTGGGTTAACACATTATTGCAAAACACCGTTCATGTTGGCAAATGTAAGGAAAAATAGTTCATGACTTGCGCCGTGTCGCCCCAAATTACTCGTATTACCTTTAAAAAGCATCCCCGAAAGAAAATGGCGGCTGTATTACATACCGCGACTGCCATATTACGCGACGACGCATTTGTCAGGCCGGTTTATTGCTTGATATGAGCTGTGGGTACTTAAATGCGATCTTTTACCGTGATTTTACGACTTCAAAAGAATGTAATGTAAGCGACGTTTGGGACTCTCTGAGCACAAAACCTTTGAAAAGCGACATTTGGGACAGGTCTTCGTAGTTCTTAATTACTTCGCAGATCCGTGCACGATGTTGTCCTTCACCGAAAATCTCAGTGGTAAATTTAAATTGAATTTCGCACATAAGTAAACTTAGAGGTGTGAGCCGGAATCGAACCTCCGACCCTCTGCATGAGAGGCGGTAGGTCGAACCACTAGGTCAAAATTAGGGAGACTGCCTCTCCTTATTCTGGACTTTGGGAAATCCTATTTCCCTATTATAGTATCGAATAAGGCTCCTGTTTTCTTATTTCCTCTCTCCGAATATTTGTTTCTAAAAGTTACTCACTCTTCAGTAGTTAGGATTTCGTTATTGCAACAAAACACTCTATTCTTTATCCAATACGGTTCTTGTTGAACTCGCTTCCGTTTTCTTGGTATCTTATAACTGTGTGCCTTTGAGAGTAATATTCAATTATTAAAGCAACCTGCCGCTTTCCGAGCCAGGAAGCTTTTCCAATGCAAGCAGCTTTAAAGTTCTATTATATAACGTTACTGTTAAGAGAATAAAACATATTGTATACAACGTTCAAAATAGGAAATCTGTCATTCCGTCAACACCATCTTAACAAGTACCTAGACATCCGGAGTCACTTATTATGGCCTCGTACAGTCACAGGGCGGACTCGGCCTATAATAGCACGCATTTCGAACACAATTCGAATGAAGTGTCAATGTTTGCCTGCGAGGACGTCTATGTGCGTGCGAGGACGTCTGTACACTTGTAAATGTGCGTGTACCACTACGCGGGCCAACGATTCACTCTCCATCTCGGAATGAAACAAATGATGGTAAGGCCGAGTTGGGCGCGAGTTGCGCGCCGGCTAGATTCAGGCGGGTGATTCCGTGGCCATTCTGTATGTAGTAGGTACCATTAAATATTCTGTGGTACAATACAGATGTGTAATCAAATACATCCTGCGCGGTGTTTGTTTCAGAGTGGTTTCAATTGTGTTTGTTTGTCGTAACCCTCCTGTCATCATGAGAGATTTTGGGCTATAGTTCCCAAGAAGCTGGCAACTAGCCATAGATAAGAAATTTCACACACGCCATCACAAATCAGAGTTTCATCGTATTGTCTCCATTATGAACAGCTCAGTTGAAAAACTCAATTTAATAAGACTTCGTATAATAATAAATTATCCTATAATATTAAGATGTGCCAATTGGGATTTCATTCTCTGACTATCGCAATCGCATGAAGTCGAACAGCTTCACTGCCTCGGCTGTAGCAGTGAAGTAAACTATGACATTCTACAAGAGACGGTTTCACACCGCTATCTCAAGAGGAAAATATTATAGCCGTGATACCTTCACCCCGGAGCCGACAGTCGGCAAATATCTCTCCCCGTACTACTTAATCAGATAAGGGAAGCGAAGCGCAACGTTGGTTTGAAATTGGGGTTCTACTGAATATTATTTGGTTGGCTAGATGCCCTAGTTAGCGAGCAATAGTGTCAGGTTAAAATAAAAAAAATACAACTAGCTTCTGCCCGCGACTTCGTCCGCGTGGAATTCGGATAAAAAGTAGCCTATATGTTGACCAGTATTATAAAATATACCTCCATACCAAATTTTGTTGCAATCCGTCCAGTAGTTTTCGAATAAAATCCGGACATACATAGGTACAGGTAGACAATTTTTCTAAAAATCGTAATTTCGTGTTCAGTATCGTTTAAATTAGTCCCCTCGACTTGATAGTTTATTTTAATTTTCAAGTTACAGACGCAACTTCTTCTACAGACTAATTAGTCTGTAGAAGAAGTCGCGTAATAACAATAGTAGGTACATAATGCTTCAAGGTAAAGTTCATTAATTCGTAAGTTGCCGAATCACGTCTGCGTAAGATGGAGCGACGATCTGGTGAAGGTCACGGGAACTCGGTGGATGCGAGCGTCACTTGAATAGTCCGAATGGCGAGCTTTGCGGCCAAAGTCCAGCCACAGGGCGGACACGGCCTATAAAAGCACGATTTCGAACACAATTCAAATGAAGTGTCAATGTTTGCGTGCGATGACGTCTGTATACTTGTATATGTATGTGTACCACCACGCGGGCCAACGATTCACTCACCATCTCCGGATGAAACAAATAGCGGTAAGGCGAGTTAGGCGCGAGTTGCGCGCGGGCTAGATTCAGGCGGGTGATTCCGTGGCCATTCTGTACGTAGTACTATTAAATATTCTGTGGCGAAGGACGTCTATTTAGAAGGTTTTAAATTGAGTTTCGCGTATTAAAGTATATTCAAGTGCGAGCCGGCCTTCAACACCTCTGTATAAAATGAGATAGGTAGGTCAAACGTGCTCCTGACTTAGTCCGTCCATCCGTCTGTCCGCACTATTGCTCGGAGATGCTTAGTTCTAGAAAGCTGTAATTTGGCATGAATATACATATTAAGTATTTACGCTGACAAAGTGGTACAATAAAATTTTGAAATATTATTTTTATAGGGTACCTCCCCTACTCGTAAAGTGGGGATGTAATTTTTTTTCTTGCGCACCCCATGGTGCGGCATATCGTTGAATAGGTCTTGAAAATATATTATGGGTTTGTTAAAACCATTTTTTGATTAAGTGAAGTGAAGTGCGTTTGTGAAATATTAAGCTTTAAAGTGCTATTTTTTGTTAGAAGCACGTGCCCCCCCCCCCCTGCCAGCTAAATGGTGGTATTTGGATGGCTGAAAAAAAAAAACACGGTTATGGCATATATAACGTAGTTGAAAGGAAAACTATCACAGCTAAGTAGGATGTACAAACTTACGAGTAATAGTCGACCAACTTATGAAATGATTAAAATACCAATGATTTTTCTCGAGCGGCAGGGGCGTCGGGCGGGCACGTCATACCACAGGCTAGCTAGATGCTAATAAGTCTTAGAAAGGTACTGTAGGCATCGTCAACTTCGGAACCCTATACTTTGCGCGTGGCCCGACACGCACTTGGCCGGTTTTTACGATACATTTTCCAGTTGGGAAACTACGAAGCTACAACAACTTTGAAATAATTCATTGAGTAAATAAATATATTTTCCAACTCACTAGCTCGAAAAAGCTGACTTTGGTTAAAAACCTTTTTCTGCTGCGGAAGTATTTTGGAATTTCGAACTACACCACAGGTTGAAGCTAACTTTATGTTTGAATTTTAAAAATGGAACATTTCAAAACGTGCACTCACTTGCTTTTGGCAACTACGGTTGCCAATTATATGTTCTATGTTCAAAAGTCATAGCGCCATTTTTGCGCACGCGAGCAGCTGAATGGTTAGAGTAGTATATTTTGAAAGGAACAAACCGGGGTCCGTGTGCAATAAAAGCCGTATTTCACAATGATTTAGGTTATTTATTATAGATTCACAAATTCACCGTGCCGTCCGTGCCGGTGTGGTCGACTCACTGATGAATCGGTGTTGCCAGTCAGTAATATTTTGTTCTAAACAATATTCCTTGGGCATGAGGCTGCTGATGTTTGTTGAAGATGTTTCAATATTCAAAAATTCAATCATTTATTCAGCAAATTGGCCACATAGGGGCACTTTTACACGTCAGAAAAAAAAATACTAGCGCTTCCTAGACCCATTGCTTGAGAAGAAGCGCCGCAACAAACTCAAGCAGAAGGCCTTTTTTCAAAATTTACACGTAGTTATAACATTTACATTACATGTATAAAATATACATATAGGTACGTACTACAATTACATTGAAGGGATGTATAGTCCCTAACTTAAACTTAAATCTAAGATCTTAGAGATGTATAGTCTCCAAGGGTCCAGAAAAAAAAATATTATGGAGATGGCCTCCATTGTCAAATAAATATAAATTCCATAGATGTCGACAGTCTCAAAATGTCAATAAATAATGAAATACATCATGTATAAAAGAGTTCATTAATACATGTCAATAAGAACATGATGAGGTCTCTCGCTTAAAATGTTTGACTTAGTAATATATTTAAAGCTAATGATTATTTTTAAACGTCCTTGCAAGCATGAACAGACCGGACCCCACAGACATCAGGACAACAGACAATATGAAGATATCTGCTTCGAAATTGAGTTGCAACATTCCATCCACAGGGTGTTTATGTTGATATACGTTAACTTCGGCTTAGCACTTGGGACAATAACAGAAACGATGCCGTAAACGAATTTTAGTTGATATCGAAAAAAATTTTTTTTAGCATTTTCATACAAAATAAATAAATATTGCCATGGCGACTAATGCACAAGGACCTTTAGAGTTTGACAAAAGTTTCTGTCAACTGGGGGCGAATCTCTGACTATTCGAAATGATTTCGTAAATGACAGATCCATACAAAAATGTCAGATTGTATTGAAAATTCTTATACGACATTATCGCGATGAGTTCGAGTGCTGTTGTCACAGTTTCATATTGTCATATTGACGTGACACATAAATTAAATAGAAAAACATCAAACGAACTCATTATTTTCACCTCCTTGTCATACACAAAGGAGATTTGGAAACTCTTTAGTATAAAGAAATAAAAAGCAAATATTTAGATGGATTTTACACTGTGGTTTAAAGTACAAACGTGATTAAATTAAAATCTTGAATATCTTCAGAACGGTGTTAGCAAGTACCTTGGTTTCTTGGAGAAATTAACTTTATTAGGCCTGAGGAATGTTCCCTTAAAATTAACGCATATTAACATGAGCATGTATGTAGGTATACAGGACATACATTGCAAGTTAAATAAAAGCTTTTAATAACTTTACTGTCACAACAAAGTACTGGTGTATTTATTTATCCAAGCGATCTCATAAACGGCGCTAAGGATTTTGACGAAATCTGGAATACGGGGGCGACAAATATATCGTAATGAGAAAACTCAGTTTTAGCTATTTTCACCGGAGCAAAGCTCAGTAGCCCAGGTCATAACTCTTAAGTGTGGAACCCTAAAGGAAATAGTACATTTCGATACTAGTGCGGAAAGTGTGTCATTACTTCACGAGTAACGAGATATCTTGCCACGAGCCGCAGGCGAGTGGCACGACTCGGGACGAGTGAAGAATGACACTTCCGCACGTGTATCGAACGACGTTTTTTAATACAGTTGCGAAAAAATAAGAAAAACATACGAGTAAGGAATTAGAAACGTTTATATTATTAATTTTGTAATTGCAATAGAACTGAAAAATAATAAAGTTCTACAAAAATAAAAATAAATCTCCTAATAAAAAATTCTTCTATCTTTATTTATTTATTTTTTATTTACATAATAGTTAATGGCACAATTTGTACAATTATTGAGTGTGATATTGAAAGTTTTTGCTGGTAAATTAAGTGTTTGGCTGACTGAATTATTAATCTCACATGTCTGTGAAGATTGAGTCACTGCGAAAAGCACTAGTTCGCAAAAACCAACTTTGCGCACGCTAAACAGCTACCTAAAGAAGCACTTTTTGAGCAACTGTATTAAAAATAAACTTTTCAGTCACGTCCGTCGGCCGCGCTGTAAACAGATATAAGTGAGAAATTAAATGAAAGTTTGTTGGAGTTCTCTTATCATTTTTTCCCTCTTTACGCTCGTTTGGTTTCGGCTGCCGGTTTTGCTTCAGCGCACCGATATTTTACGGCAAATTTTAACTTTTGAGGTTCAAAATAAGTAGCAGATTTTATCATATTTTCTCATTCTAACAGTTAATTTCTTTTATTTTCATTTATTAGTATATAGTTGACCTAAGTATTCGTTAGTGTTTAGTGTGTATTTCTTATTTATTTAACATCTTCTAGTTAATAAAGCTATATTTGATTTCTATAAAACATACCTACATGTGAAAGAAAGACAAGTTGGTCTAATAAAAGAAATGGTATCGTAACTGTATAGCAAATAAGTAATTTCAAAGTTTCTTATACTAGAGAATCCAGGTTAACAACGACCTTCACACGATCTTCGCCGCTCTGTTTAGTCGATAAAAAGCATTTTTTAACATAATTATTAAGTATAGTAAAGAATACATAGCGAGTGCGTTAATAAAACAAATCCTTGCTGAAAAAAGTAATATAAAAATGTGTTTTTATTTCAGTTGCTCAAAAAGTAAAAATTTCGATAAGTACCCGTTTATCGTGCTAGAAGTTTATTTCCGAACGAGCGCTTTTTATTTTTTGACAGCTTGTAATCGTGCGTAAAGTTTTTTTTTATTTTTTCGCTAATTAATGTACTTATTAAAATAGTACATTTCGATACTAGTGCGGAAAGTGTGTCATTACTTCACAAGTAACGAGATATGCCTCGCCTGCGGCTCGTGGCAAGACTCGGGACGACTGAAGAATGACACTTCCGCATGTGTATCGAACGACGTTTTTTTAATACAGTTGCGAAAAAATAAGAAAAACAACGAGTAAGGAATTAGAAACGTTTATATTATTAATTTTGTAATTGCAATGGGACTGAAAAATAATAAAGTTCTACAAAAATTTAAAAAAATCTCCTAGTAAAAAATTCTTCTCTTTATTTTTTATTTTTTTATTTACATAATAGTTAATGGCACAATTTGTACAATTATTGAGTGTGATATTGAAAGTTTTTGCTGGTAAATTAAGTGTTTGGCTAACTGAATTATTAATCTCACATGTCTGTGAAGATTGAGTCACTGGGAAAAGAGAAAAGCACTAGTTCGCAAAAACCAACTTTGCGCACGCTAAACAGCTACGTAAAGTAGCACTTTTTGAGCAACTGTATTAAAAATATCGTTTGATACACGTGGGAAGTTGTCATTTTCACTCGGCCCATGTTGGTATAAACAGTGAATGTTTTTGTACCTGCAAAAACCAGAAGAATTGTTTTTTTTCAGCCAGGATTTTCTTTTTCCAACCCGCTTACTCTGTAATTTATTCTTTGACAAGATGGGTGTTAACGCGGATCTTAGCCTATTACGTATTTTGAAATTAGAAGTAACTAAAGAGCGCATGCCCTTTAAATATTCATCTCTAAGTTGATGGAAAATTGTAAATGTGCTAATAATCAGTCCATAACTTGTTCCCAAAGTGAAGTGTGATGTGATAAACGATGTTCGTGAAATTACCCACGCTTTTCCAACGCGTTGCTGCTCCGACATAATTTACAACTTGGGAATTTGAAATATTCATGTTATTTGAATACATTAATCTGCATTTGATTTAATTTTACACTTGAGACAAATTACATTTGAATAAAAAAGAAGGAAAAATATTCCTAAGCTCATATTCCTAGCTTCTGCCCGCGATTTCGAAGTCGGTAATATAGCGTTCCTGCGGGAACTAGGTATGCCTTTTTCCAGGATAAGAAATAGCCTAATATTGATCAGTGTTTACAAACATCTCCCATCGGACTATAATGCCGGCAGGTAAATAGGAGGCTGCGTTGCGATAGTCTTATATGTATATGAAGGTAGCCATCCAGATGACCGCCATGCCACCGACCACCAAGTGGGTTTTTTACTCTCCTATTAAGAGCGTTTTCACATTATCCGATCCCATATCGGTGTCGGACGTAAAATTTATGAAATATGTATCGGATATCAACGATAGGATATCGGATCGGATAATGTGAAAACGCTCTTAAGACTACTTGCCAAGCCGCAAGAAAATCAGCATCTAAATACATAAAACTCAAAGATGATTGACTGACCGATCGACGTAATAAATACATCTGCTAAGAAGGGATTTTTGAAAATTTCACTCTTAAGAGGGTAAAAAGCATGTTAAATTTTTTATTCACCACCACCACAACAGCGTGCGTCCCACAACCACCAAATTGGCGGTCGACTAGGCAGTTTAAAAAAATGATGGCACTATTTCTCTTATTCCTCCATCCTTTCATCGAACACAATCGAGCCCAACGAGTCATTCCACTCTGAAAATGAATTCGAGTCTCCTGTACCTATTCCATTCAATGAGTAATTCTAGAACCTGAAGAGTGCTCAAACAAACTTGAATAATGTGAGTACTTACGGAATATTTTTCAGAGAAAACATTTTATTGGTAGCCTGATTTTCCTTGGGTGTATTTATTTGACCGAGTATATTTCTGAGCATTTGCCCTTGAGCGCACGCTACAAATTCTGTTTCACAGGTCGTCAATTAATACTCAACGCATAAAGTGGGGTCTTGTAAGTGTTACGGTACAAGCACACACGCTCCCTATCTATACACGGTGGGTCAGAAAATATGGCAAATAATTAACCCACAGTATCGGCTATCGATTCTAAGTATATTGTATAGGTCTTAATTTTTTTTTTGAGTTAGTAAAAAAAAAAAAATTATATGGGATTGGTTGTGTGAGCGACGCCTGAATCCTATACAAAATGTTTTTTTTTACCAACTCGAAAAAAATAAAAGACGAAAAATAATATATATAAGAATAATATAAGAATAAAAATAATATACTTAGAATCGATAGCCGATACTGTTGGTTAATTATTTGCCATATTTTCTGACCCACCGTGTATAATATAAAACAAGAAACGGACTGACTGACTGATCGATCAACGCAGAGCCAAAAGTACTGGTCGTAGAGAGCTGAAATTTGGCATGCAGGTTCCTTAGGGAACGTAGGGGAGTACTAAGAAAGGATGTCCCGAAATTCCCACGGGAACGGAAAAAACAGGATTTTTCATTTTAATATTTCTGCGCATATGAAGTTGCGGGGAAAAGCTCCTGTGGGTATAAACGTAAATATGTTTATACGAGTCGTGGTTGGTTTGCAATCTGAAGGTAGTAATTTATGCTAACCCGCAATATTTTCATTACTCTGAACATTTCGTCATGGTTATCTTCAGGATTCCGGAGCAAGATGTTTGGGTCCGGAGCAAGACCAAAGCTAAGGACGTCACGGCTATCATAGCGAAGAAAAAGTGGGCATGGGCAAGACACATTGCGAGAATGGACAGCAGTCACTGGACGAGACGTGTACTCGAGTGGAGACCCAGAGCGAAGACCAGAGGGCGTGGCAGACCGCCGCAGCGCTGGAGTGGCGACATCTGACGAAACGAAGGTCGGGACTGGATGAGGCGGGCACGAGATCCCCTGAAGGGAAGAAAAGAGAACAAGCCTACATCCAAGACTGGATAAGTAACAGGCCGCAATGACGATGAAGATGATCTTCAAGATATCACCGTGCAGTTTTTTCAAATATCAAATCACTAATTTCAAAAATATGGCAAATACTCGTACCTCGCGAATATAGGGTGTTTTGCCTGATGCTGTGTGAAATAGGGTTTGAGCTAGACAAAAAAAAATGTACTCATTGTAAGGAGATGCTCTCCATTTTTCAAATAAATACAAATTTCAGAGATGTCAACTTTTTGAAAGTTGTTAATAAACATTAACACTGCAAAATATAAATAAACGGACGGAAACATTTTGCGTTAAAATTTAAAGAGCACCCGAAAACTAGGAACATATTTGTCACATAAAAGCTCTGTCCTTGAAATAAACAGTTATCTAGATCTACGAGAGCTTCGTACGCTACATACGTCGAGATAACCCATGCTTTAATTTAAAATGTAAATGCCATTTCTTCTCGAGAATTTAATATGAAATGTGGCTTTTACTTAAAGGCTTTTTGCCGAATTTAAAGGTTTATTACACCTCAATGTTTACGTTTGTTTTACCAACCGCGACAGTGAGCAAAGAACGTCTTAAAATGTGCAAAGTGGTGTAGAAGACAAAGAAAACATCACATTGCTGTTAATGTTTACTCTCAACAGACAATAATTGGTACTTAGTGATATGTTTAAATGTAAAGGAGCAACAATTTGTATTGAAAAATAAGTTTAGTCATATCTGCATATCAAGCACCGTTAATAATTTTAGTCATATCTGCATATCAAGCACCGTTAATAATTTTAGTCATATCTGCATATCAAGCACCGTTAATAATTTTAGTCATATCTGCATATCAAGCACCGTTAATAATTTTAGTCATATCTGCATATCAAGCACCGTTAATAATTTTAGTTATATCTGCATATCAAGCACCGTTAATAATTTTAGTCATATCTGCATATCAAGCACTGTTAATAATTTTAGTCATATCTGCATATATAGCATCGTTAATAAAAATCCCATGCAGAAGTTCTTTTTTAGCGCTAATAAATGTTTTAAGAGGGTTTACTCCAAAAGTTGGCAAATAGATGACAAATATTTTGCTATTTTCATGAATTTCTGAATATTACTGAATGAAAACATGAATTATCGCTCTATGGTTGAATAATACATTAAGTATGGATTGCAACAATTATCATAGGAACACGAAATTTTTAGTATTATGGAAGTGAATTTTTTTGAAAACTTTCCATCGCAGTTTCCATGCATTTTAATGTAATCTTATCATTATAATGCCTAACCAACAAATATAAAACGATACGCGCCATTCAACCATAGAATGATATCTTCCTTTTTAAATCATCAATATTAAGAAATTAATAAAAACAGCGAAACATTTGACAGCTATATGCGACGTTGCCAACTTTCGGGATAAACCCTCTTAACTGTCTCAAATCAAGTAGCGGTCTGTAAATACCAGTAGATTACGTCCAACTCAGTCCATAATTATGGACAGACAATTGTCTGGTTTGTTTTTATGTGGATGGGCTTAGTATGTATTTAATTAAGGGATTAATTGTTTAATATGCGTTTTGTAGTATTTTTTATTTAGTTGGCTTCACAACTACATTCAACAGCGATGAAAACGGGTCACTTTGTATAGGATTTTCTATACAATGTGACCCGTTTTCATTGCTGTTGAGTGTACTTTGAGGTCATGTGCGATCTGTAATGAGAAAATAAGACATTTTTTTGATTTTTTAGACTTAAATCTTTATTTTACAATCAACACAATTTAAGGAGTTGATGACGATGATTAAGGAGTTAGGGCTTTAGCGGAGAGGAACTCTTTTTTTTATTTATCACTGAAAATACAAATGTCGTTTAAAATTAGATAAGTCACAAAAAAAAAGTATATGTACGTACTCCTTATTTACTTTCCAGTACAATATTGCGCCATTCATTGAAACATCCGTGAGATGAGACCCGTGGTGGCCTAGTGGTTCGACCTACCCCCTCTCATGCAGAGGGTCGGGAGTTCAATTCCGGCTCGCATCTCTAAGTTTACTTATGTGCGAAATTTAATTTGAATTTACCACTGAGCTTTTCGGTGAAGGAAAACTTAGTGAGGAAACCTGCACGCATCTACGAAGTAATAAGATGTATGTGAAGTCCTCAATCCGCACAGGGCCCACGTGGAGACTATAGCCCAAACCCTCTCGTGATGAGAGGAGGCCTGTGCCCTGCAGTGGTTCGACCTACCGCCTCTCATGCAGAGGGTTGGGAGTTCGATTCCGGCTCGTACCTCTAAGTTTACTTAGTTTAGTGCGAAATTCAATTTGAATTTACCAATGAACTTTTCAGGGAAGGAAAATATCGTGAGGAAACCTGCACGCATCTAGATTTTGTTTAATTTTTTAGTATTTATAAGTAATTTTAAGTATTTTAGTTATTTTTAAGTAGTTTAAATTCTTGTTTAGTATATTACAATGCTAATTCATTCAAAGATGTATGTGAAGTCCCCAATCCGCACTGGGCCCGCGTGGAGACTATATATAGCCTAAACCCTCTCGTGATGAGAGGAGGCCTGTGCCCAGCAGTGGGACTTAAATAGGCTGTAGTAGTAGTAGATTGAAACATATGTGCATTATTAATTCTAAACACTGACGGAGGGTCTTTGCGATCTCTCTCTCTGCAATATTAGGTATATTTTTTTCTGGGACCGGGCGGGACCGACCTTAGGTTCCTTCAAACTCTACGCCGACCCTAAAAATATAACGAGAGGCCAAATTAACACGACTGTATAATTTCATTGCGCCGAAATAAATTAGCACCAAACTTCATTTGAATTAATAAAAGGGGATTATTAAACAAATAGGTCTATGAATATTCCTGGCTTTGTACGAACTTTTCGAAGAAGTTCATAATTAGTAGGAGCGCGCCGGCCCGTCGTGGACGGATTCGGCCCCGGACTTCGGCGATTGCATAGGTATTAACGATTCTGAACGACATACATCATGAAATGAAATTAAATTAAAAATGAAATGAAACATATTTATTTGGAACATAAAACTTAATACAAAATTCAATTCAATTCAATTCAATTCAATCATTTATTCAGCAAATTGGCCACATAGGGGCACTTTTACACGTCAGAAAAGAATTTACTAGCGCTTCCTAGACCCATTGCTTGAGAAGAAGCGCCGCAACAAACTCAAGCAGAAGGCCTTTTTTCAATATTTACACATAGTTATAACATTTACATTACATGTATAAAATATACATATAGGTACGTACTACAATTACATTGAAGGGATGTATAGTCCCTAACTTAAACTTAAATCTAAGATCTTAGAGATGTATAGTCTCCAAGGGTCCAGAAAAAAAAAAATTATGGAGATGGCCTCCATTGTCAAATAAATATAAATTCCATAGATGTCGACAGTCTCAAAATGTCAATAAATAATGAAATACATCATGTATAAAAGAGTTCATTAATACATGTCAATAAGAACATGATGAGGTCTCTCGCTTAAAATGTTTGACTTAGTAATATATTTAAAGCTAATGATTATTTTTAAACGTCCTTGCAAGCATGAACAGACCGGACCCCACAGACAGCACCCGTTCACGAGCGTGACGCGTATCTCAGCCATCGCCTCCCTCAACCATTTCTTAGGGAAGGTGGCTAGCTCGTCTCCCGGTTCGCGGGCGCCACTCGAGAACTTTCCGGCCCCATCGGGCATCAGTCCTGCGAGCAATGTGGCCCGCCCACTGCCACTTAAGGCTTGCAATTCTTCGGTTTTTTTTGGAAAGTAAAGAAAGCGATTCATACTAAGACCAGGTTCTACCCGCGACTTCGCTTGGGCGGAATTCGGTTGGGTTATCGCGTTTCCGTGGGGAAGTAGAAGAAGAGTTTTTCCGGGATAAAAAGTAGCCTATGTCCTTCCCTGGGACTCTCTCCATACCAAATTTCATGGAAATCAGTTCAGCGAGCGGTATAAACGTGAAGAGGTAATAGATAGACGGACAGAGTTACTGTTCGCATTTAATATTAGTATGAATGTTTCTGCTATGCTTTTATATTTTTTACATCACTCTTGGCCGAAAAGTGTGATTTTCTGCCCGCTACGCGGAGAGAAAATCTCACTTCTTGGCCAAGGCAAGATGTAAAACTTTAGACAAACCACGGGCGGTAATTCGTAAAGCCCCAGAACGCATATTTATGGCCCTCACCTTCGGTTCGGGCCACAGAAACCTGCGGCCTGGGACATTTACGAATTCACCACCCTAGGTCTGTAATGTACTATTACTGTCTGTCCTTTGGGGCCCCCTGAGGATGGGAGCCCGGGACCGGGCCCCGTGTGCCCTTATGGTAAAGTCCGCCGATAAATCCAAAAGCACAGCTGATTTTGCCGAATTCTCGCATCCCTAACAAATTTATAACAGTCGTTCGACTATTTTGAGAGTTATCGAGGAGTTATTAAAACGCGCCCTATTGAATTTAAATTGCTTCCGAATTAGTAATCGGTCTGAACTCGATTGTTTCAGGACTAATTATAATTGTATTGTTCGGTTCGATCCTTTTAGGTCTTGACTTGAATGTCAAAGTACTCTCTAAATACATATTTGCTCTTTATATAATCAAAGTTTGAATGACTGTTTTTTCATAAAGCATTTCGACTCAGAATTACGTCAAGCACAATTTTGATCACAATATGCGAAGCAAGAATCTGGACAGCAGATCCTGGGTCTCACCTGGCAAGGGTGGGGATTTTTAGGTTGTTTGTCGCCTCACCTAGACAATAAATGTGGATGAAATGTTAGTTTAATTTCGGAAAATCGTTTGAGCTACGATTTTCAAACTAACAAACATTTCATCCACATTTACTCTTATTATCTACTAGACTTTTCCCGCGGACTTGGCAGAATCTGCGTACCCGATGATACTATACATATAGATGATTGTAGTTATAGAAGTATTGAAAAAACTGGTTTGACCGGTAGAAAACCCGTTCTCTTATAAATATCGTGATAAAAATTACCTTATGTTATTGCCCGAATCTCAAATTATACTCCATACCAAATTTCATCCAAATCGGTCCACTTATTGCGATGTGAAGGAAGGACAAACAAACTAACAAAAAAACACACTTTCACATTTATAATATTATGGTATAGTGAGTATAGATGGATTACTAATAATAAGTCTGTAGAAGAAGTCGCGTCTGAAACTTGAAAATTAAATGAAACGATCAAGTCGAGGGGGTCTATACACGGTGTTCGTTCATGTTGATTTGCGTTAATTTTAATTAAAGTTAATTTCTCCAAGAAACCAAGGTGCTTGCTAACACCGTTCTCAAAATATTCAAGATTTTAATTTAATCACGTGTGTACTTTAAACAAGCGTAAAATCTATCTAAATATTTGCTTTTTATTTCCTTATAATACCTACTTAAAAAGTTTCCAAATCTCCTTTGTGTATGACAAGGAGGTGAAAATAATGAGTTCGTTTGATGTTTTGCTATTTAATTTATGTGTCACGTCAGGGGTAGTTCATAATACTGGTCAAAAATGCATAGTTCCCGCGGGAATGCTACTAACGGACTCCACGCGGACAAAATCGCAGACAGAAACTAGTTTTACATGTAATTTACAAGAAAAAAAATCTAGTAAAAAGTACCTAGTAATTTTGCCAAAACGTCTTAAAATGTTAAGCTATTTCATGTACCTAAGACTTACTTTAGGAAATCAAATGACATCAAAGTGACTGTCAAATAAACCTGTCCCGTAACCGCTTTTGTTGTGGAGTGTACTGAATTATTATAAGTTATTATCTCAGAGCAAAACAGATTAGCTTCTTAACATCAAAACTGTCGATAACAGTACCTAGGTACTGTACTTTTTTTTACTAGACTGCGGCAGAAGGTTTATATTTTTCGGGTATGTATGTGTGTGTGTACCTATTGTATCCATACTAATATTATAAATGCGAAAGTAACTCTGTCTGTCTGTCTGTCTGTTACCTCTTCACGCTTCAACCGCTGGACCGATTGAGATGAAATTTGGCATGGACAGTTGGGTAGTAGGGGTCCCGGGAAAGGACATACTTAGCTTAGTGTTTGTATATTTCTATGGCACGCTGTGTAGAGTAAACGGCTTGATGTACTTTACCTTGTGAGGTATCGTTAGATTCTTCTTTATTGTGAGATATATCAAAAGTTTGTAGACAGGGTATTTAAAATTTTTCAAAAATGCATGGTGGGTCAAAAAATATGGCAAATAATTAACCCACAGTATCGGCTATCGATTCTAAGCATATTGAATAGGTTTATAATTCGTTTTGAGTTGGTAAAAAAAAAAAATTGTATAGGATTCAAGCGTCGCTCACACAACCAATCCCATATACAATTTTTTTTTTTACCAACTCGAAAAAAAAAATACCTATACAATATACTTAGAATCGATAGCCGATACTGAGGGTTAATTATTTGCCATATTTTCTGACCCACCGTGTATAGTTATCTATTACCAATTTGTTTCTATAAAAGCACATACATGTTTATATTTCTTCCTGAGATATAAACTTTTAAATCGCGTTTTAAATTTTTTTTTTCCTTCAGCCATTTTCTACCCAATGCTGAGTACAGGACAGGCGTCTTCCGTCCTTCTCCAAGCGATGCAATCTTGGGCTTTCCGCATCCAGTCTTTCCGAGCCACTTGAACTAGGTCATCGGTCCAGCTTCTGGGCTGGCTTCCCACATCATCATCATCATCATTTCAGCCGAAAGACGTCCACTGCTGGACATAGGCCTCCCCCAAGGCTCGCCACTCAGACCGGTCCTGTGCTACTTGCTTCCACCGGTTTCCCGCAACCTTCACGAGGTCGTCGCTCCATCTTGTGGGAGGCCTACCGACAGCTCGTCTCCCGGTTCGCGGGCGCCACTCGAGAACTTTCCGGCCCCATCGGCCATCAGTCCTGCGAGCAATGTGCCCCGCCCACTGCCACTAGCTGCCACTGGCTTCCCACGTTTTCAATTTATTATATTATAATTTATCACCATCGTCATACTTTCGTAAAGGATTTATGAAGATGACAGGTTCGCGCGACACTCACCAGATCATCGCTTCATCTTGTTGGAGGCTTACTGACTTAATTCCGTGAATATTACAAGAAAAATGTTCTTCTATCTTTTCACATGTGAAACACAAATATCTAAGCTTATGACGACATTATGGTGATTTGTCACGTGCAGTAAATCATTTTTCACCCTCGTAACACTCGTCTCCGAGAAGGTACGTCGACGTCAAAGAGATGTGTACACTTTTGGACCTTAACACAACGGAATAGCGTGAAAAAGTGTAAACATCTCTTTGACGTCGACCGTACGTTCCGGAAATGAAAACAGGAAAGAAAAGTGCGCCATCAAGCGGATAAGGTGCCACCATTTCGGTAAGAGAATTCACAAAGATTTAAATTTCACTTCGTTGGTTCCAAATTCTATCCGGCAATGTTCCGAATTCAAAAGTGCAGAACGTTTTAAGATAAAATTACAAATTACACGCAAAGTGGAAAAAAGTTTTTTAAGCCAGTATTTTTCTCAAATTAAACTTGGAAATGATTTTCACGCATTGGTATTCCTTGGATATGAAAATCTTAGCGAAGATATATAAAGAGGGTTTATCCTGAAAGTTGGCAACGTCGCATATAGCTGTCAAATGTTTCGCTGTTTTTAGTAATTTCTCAATATTACTGAATTAAAAATGAACTTCTCATTCTATGGTTGAATGACGCGTCTCGTTTTATAGTTGTTGGTAAGGCATTCAAATGTTAAGATTACATTAAAATGCAAGGAAAATGCGATGGAAACTTTTCAAAAGATAGTACTTCCATAATCCTAAAAATTTCGTGTTCCTATACTATATATTCTAGATATGTCTCGAACACATTACTTACTCTCGAAGAATGCTGCACAAGTATCTGGACACCACTCGCCTCGCCACGGCACCATGTGTTGAGCCGCAGCCTGCGTCGTCTTGCCGTAGCCACCGCTCAGCAAACGAAGTGCGTAGCGCCCACTCGGTAGTACTTCTATCACCTTGTAAGGGCCACGCATACCAGAGTCAAGTTTTCCTGTTGACTGAGAAAACTTTATGACGAACACTAAGTCGTCAAGATTAAATTGACGTGGTATCTGGCGTTGTCGGTTGACTCGCTCGTCTTGCTGGGTCTGATTCCGCGTTAGTAAATGTCGGGCTCTGCTCCTAGTAATTTCACGCAGAGCCTCTCGGTTAGGAGAAGAGCCTTCGACAGCCACGTCACGCACTAAGGCGCGAATAGCAGGTGTTGTCGTTTCCGTGCCTATTAGAAGATTTAGCGGGGAAGCTTGCGTTGTTTTTTGTTTCGTTATATTTAACACTAGCTGTAGCTTCCACAATGTATCTGACCAGGACGCGTTCTTGTAATTTGCTTGTATGCGCAACATATTGAGAATAGTTCGCATATAGCGCTCGGCTTGGCCGTTCGCGTGATGCATCTCCGGCGTAATATAATGAAGATCGCATCCGAGTTCTTTTATCCATGTTACGAAATCGTTGGATTCAAACATGCGACCTTTATCCGTAATCATTAGCTTAGGCGTACCGAATATCGAAATTGCTTGCGTAACGACACGCTTAAGTTCGGCCGCATCCTGTCTGTATATGGGGTACAGAAGGGTGAACTTTGTGAACGAATCTACTATAAGGAGAATGAATTTGTATCCTTCTGATACCGGCAGGGGACCCAGGGCATCAGCGTGTACAGTGTGAAATGGAGTATCGGGTTTTTCCCATGACGTGATGTTCTGTAAGGGGGCGCGAGGGACTCTTTTTTGGGAAATACATATAAGACAATGGGTTACATATTTACCAACAAATTTCTTAAGGCCTGGGAACCAAAAGTGTTTCAGAATGAGATCTACGGTTTTGTCTACACCGATATGTTCGTGTTCATCGTGAAATATCCTTAAAAGGCTGAGTCGATGGCCTTTAGGGATATAGCACAGCAACCGTGGTTGCCCACCTACTGGAATGTATTTGTAATACAAGATGTCATTTTGGACTGAATAACGATTGGCATCAAGGTTACCATCGTGAAGTTTTTGTATTAGATCTTGGGTCTCATTGTCGGCTAACTGAGCTATTTGGGCCCAGTTACGAGGTTTTTTTATTTGATTTACAGGGATTACGGGGTTTCGACTAAGATAGTCTGCGTGCGACATCATAACCCCTTTGCGGTATTCGATAGAGAAATCAAAATCCTGCAGATAGACCCACCAACGGGCAACGCGTGGTAATAGATCTTTTTTTCGTTCGGTGGACGTTACAATCAGAAACCACAACAAATTTCAAGCCTACAAGGTAGTGTCGAAAATTTTGGAGAGCTTTGACAGCGGCGAGAGTTTCGAGCTCATAGGAATGATATTTGCTTTCAGCTCCCTGAGTAGACCTACTGAAATACGCTACGACGTGTTTTTTTGAGTCTGAGTGAATTTGTAAAAGAACAGCGCCATACCCTATGCTGCTCGCGTCTGTGTGTACCTGAGTGGGAAGCTCCCGGTTAAAAATCGCAAGGACTGGCTCGCTGGTTAACTGTTTAATCAGATCTTCGCGGATAGCTTCACACTCTGTAGTCCAGTTAAATTTGACGTTCTTACGAGTCAAGTGAGCAATGGGGGCGGTTTTAGATGCATAATCTTTAATGTAACGTCTGAAGTATCCCGCTAAGCCCAGTAACTGTCGAACCTGTTTGACATTTTCTGGGGGCGTACTGTTAGCCAAGGCTTCGACTTTTCTTGGGCTCGGTCTAACCTGACCTTGGGATATTACTTTACCCAAATATTCCACCTCAGTTACAAGGAAAGAACATTTGCGCAAATTAATTGAAAAGCCGGCGCTCGTTAGAGTCTTGAGAACCTTATCCAGCATCTCAATCCCCTCACACACCGAATTACTCAAAAGAAGTACGTCATCGACGTAAACTAAGACGTTCCCCTCGTTAATATGCTCACGTAGGGTATCGTTGATTATGCGCTGATAGACGATAGGTGAATTGGCTAAACCATATGGCATCTTGACATATTCAAAGTGATCTTCTGGCGTTACGAATCCGGTAAGGTGAATACATTCCTCCTTAAGAGGAATTTGATGGAAGCCTGTAGCCATGTCAAGGCTCGAGAAATACTTGTAACCGCCTAAACGATCGATGTGGTCGTCTATGAGTGGGAGAGGATATCGATCCTTCACTGTGATACGATTAAGCGCCCGAAAGTCCACGCAGAGCCTATCAGAGCCGTCACGTTTCTTTACAAGTATTATGGGACTCGCGTATTCGGATTTAGAGCGCCTAATAATACCTTTGTCCAGTAGGTCTTTAGTAATTTCCCGAACCTTAAGCTTTTCTTGGTATGAGAGTTTGTACGGCCGGTACACCACCGGTGTGGAATTGGTAAGCCTTATTTCCATTTCACCTGTTCGAACGGTTGTAGTAGCAGTGCCCGATATCAAAAATTTCGAAAACTTGTTAATAACTGTCATAAGGCTCGCCAAGTCCTCCCCCTGAAGTGGTGTATTTGCCTTGGTCTGATCGTCCAACTCAGCGGTATTGACGCGAATACAAGCGTTGTCAGCGTGCGTAAGATATTGCTCATCTTTGGTTCGTACGTATATAATTCCGTCGCGATTCAGGACGTCGGTACCTATTATAACTGGCGCGTTCATATATTGAGACGGCACAACTAACAAATCTACCTCAAGAGATATGTTACTAAACTCAACCGTCAATGTGACGTACCCAGTGCTAACTATTTCTTTGTCGCTTAACCCCTTCAGTATACAACGTCTTGGTTTAGGCTGACAAGTTATATGCTTAAGGACATCTGAAGAAATCAAGGACGCATCAAGGGCACCACTATCAATAAGTACGTCAACCGGTACTCCGTTTATTACAGCAGTAGTTATGTCTTTGTTTTGAGATGTACTCGACCGGTGGGAACAAAGATTTATATTACGCTGATTTCTTTGTTCTGACCGTGATTTTGCAAAGCATTTGTCCTCAGTATGTCCTTGTTTCTTACAAAATGTACACGAGTTACTAGGACCTGGGCCCGCGCCCGGGCCTGGCTTTGGCTGTGCGTCGAAAGTACTAGTGGAAGGTTTTTGACGTTTACAATCGCGACTAATGTGACCCCGTTGATTACAATTGAAACATTTTTTACCAGAATTGAAATTGTTCCTAGTTTGGGGGCCTTTTTTGTTGTAGCCTATGTGATCTCGCTTTGGTAATCTAGACTTCGTGTAAATCGATAAAAATGAAACGATATTTTCAGGGGTGAGACCTGCATTAGCTGCCGCTGCACGGACTTGAGGATTATCTATGCCACGAATAACAATTAGAGTTCTCAACTCATCACTCAAACCTTGAACAATTTTTAAACGTAATAACGTTCGACGTGCATATTCAGCAAAAGTAGGGTACTTGTCAGATGTTACATTCATGGAGTCTAATAGGATATTAGCGAAATCTAGCTTATTAGGACATAGAGAAATGAATTCCCGTTTAAAGTTTGACCACGTCCTATCATTGGTGACCCACTCGCTTAGCCAAACTTTAGCGTCACCCTTTAAACAAGAAGCCACGCGCGATAAGCACTCATGGTCGTTCCAATCATTAACGGTTTTGGCGCGATCTACTTCTTCGCACCATACTTCAATGTTATGTAATGAAGGGTCAAAATTCGACACGTAATAATGTTGTGATCTGACAGGTTGTGCAGATTTAATAGCCTGCATCAAAGCTTGTGCAAGAGTAGACGCCTCAGAAGCCGGTTCACGAGATTCTAATGAGTGCCGCCGCGGTGGAATATTCGAATTGTCTGGCAAAGGTGGTGTTCCAGGCGTAGGTGCACGTTCTGCTCGCGCACGCAACTCTCTACGGCACGAGACATCACGCAAAACACGCCTCGGCCCGCCGTGTAAGCTACTTCGCGAACGATCGCGCCGTGGGGTTCGTGAAACGTTATGCGAGTGCCTACGCCTAACCCTACTATTCGATCGAAGTTTTGTTCTACTACGCGACCGACGCCTATTCCTACTACGCGAGCGATGCCTAACCCTACTTCGTGGACGGCGTTCGTCGGTACTCCGCGAATCATCCCGGTCTAGACCGCGCGAGCCATTCCGCGGACCACGCCGCCGGCCATCACTCGAGCTACGTCGCGATTCGTCACTACTAAAATCACTAAATCTATCTCGTGATACCCGCTTTTTCCGGAAACGACGCCGTTTGCGAACGCGCGACCTACCTCGAGTGTGTGACCGTTCGCGGCTACGTGACCGTGATCTACTACGCACCATTATAAAACGATAAACTCACAAAATAAATTCACATAAAAGATTGAATCAAGTAAAAGCGGTAAGCAATCAACTACCCAGGAACAAGCAATCACTATTTAAAACAAAACAAAAACGTAACGGTTTTCTTAATTCAAAACGGTTAACATTCAAACCACTTCAGTGAGCAAACTAGTTCTCGAATCCCACTTCTGATGTGAGAATCAAGGATAGATTGAAGCAAATAAAAAATAGATTTGAACAAGAAAACCGTTTTAATAAATCTTTCACAAACAAGCGTAAGCTAAGGGAACACTTAATCGACTTATTAACTACACGAAACTAATTAAATTTATCACTGATTGCTTATTCCCAAAATACGAATCACTTTCCTTTGTACAAAGAGAAATGGCTCACGAGACACTTTGATAGGATGATTAGGGAGACGTCTGTCCGCCGCGAGCGCCACGAAGTCAATGCCGGACGATCAGCGCAATGCCTATGCGCACGGCGGGCTTTCTATAGCTAGACAGCCAGGTATGGATGGTGACGTCAGTGCCGGTGGTGGTAAAGGGCATAGACAAGACTGAAGCTGCTTATAATATAATATGCATTCGCGGTCTAAACATCGATAGCGCGATGTAGGATGGTATAACGACATCTATCGGGTGATTAATAAACTGAAAATACTTTGATAGCCATACTAATCCATACTATACTATATACTATACTATATACTATATTAACTATATAATATTATAAGTGCGAAAGTAACTCTGTCTCTGACCGTTGAAATTACAAGAAGCGATATTAGTACATTGAAAAATCCGCGCGAGGGCGCTGCGGTTGTGAATGTTGCTACAGCGAAAAACGATTAAGGCTTACATGAAGGGTTGCTAGCGGTAAATCAAAAATGATGTTCAATTTGCGTGAACACTGTCTGTCTGTCTGTCTGTCTGTTACCTCTTCACGCTAAAACGGCTTGACCGATTGACTTGAATTTTGGTATAGATATAGTTAGAGGCCCGAGGAAGGACATAGAATAGTTTTTATCCTGGATTTCTACCCTTAACGGGATGAAATCCGGGATACCACGATAAGTTATGCACTTAAGCAGTAGTAGCAATTACGTGTATTATAATGTTTGCTATTCCAATTTCTGCAGGCGTTTGAATGTTCGGAAGAAATCCATATTATCCATATTAATATTATAAATGGAGTCCCGGGAAAGGACATAGGGTACTTTTTATCCCGGAAAAGCGCATAGTTCACGCGGGAGCGCGATAACCGAATTCCACGCGGGCGAAGTCGCGGGCAGAAGCTAGTAACTTATAAATGCGAAAATAATTCTGTCTGTCTGTCTGTTACCTCTTCATGCTTCAACCGCTGGGCCGATTTGGATGAAATTTGGTATGGAGATAGTTGGGGTCCCGGAAAAGGACATAGGCTACTTTTTGTCCCGGAAAAGTGCATAGTTCCCGCGGGAGCGAGATAACCGAATTCCACGCGGGCGAAGTCGCGGGCAAAAGCTAGTAATTTACACACATAGGCACGCTAATAGGTCAATTGCGTTTTTTTCTCAGTCTACTCACTGCCGCCAACCTGTGCGCTGGCGTTTGTCACCAAACTTCGGGCCTTTGATCACGAAGTGTCATCGCCACGATGACGATTCGGCCGACGACAATCTTATTAGTAAATCGTCCTAGGGATGTCACGCAAGAATGGTGTAGTTATCACTTTGGCGGATGCCAACCTCCAGTACCTCAAGTGTATGTTTTCGGACCAGTAGCACTACCATGAGTTTACAGTGACCGTACTCGCTAGCGACTACGTAAACGATTTCTATGAAGAATAGTACGTACAGCGCCCCTGGCGGTCACTCGTTGACCTAAAATTCTTCATACAAATCCTTTACGTAGTCGTTAGCGAGTACGGTCACTGTAAACTCATGGTAGTGCTACTGAAAAATACTTCTCGACCGCGTTCGCGTTTACATCAAGATTGTATGAAAACTCGAACAGCGCTCTAGCGGTACGTTTTGTAACAAGTTTTAGCGAGTGAATTTTGATTAATACGAACGAGTGACGAGCGAGTAAGTGAGTAAACGAAAACGTTCACGTTTTTGAGTGACTTTTAGTAGGTATACAGGATGCGAGTGTGCGATGGCTAATAATAATAGCGTAAAAAAGTTTGTTTAGTTTCTTATTAATTTGCTCTTTCATTTATTTTAAATAATAAAAAACCGACAGCGTAAAGTATAAAAAAATCTAACGGAAAGATTTCCATTTCCACCGTCGGGAACAATTATCAGTTTTTTTTATTACAGATTAATTTTGTCTATGTATATCTTAAATTAAATCGTAATACTTAGCGGCTTTTAAGCGGCTAGTAGTCTCATTTTAAAACAATCATGTTATTTTAATTTACTTTTCATTTTACACTTTTGACTAAAGATAATTTGTGCTGGACCGACTCGAGTTGGCCTGCATTTTTGTTATATCGGTGAATACTTAGATATCTTTATAGATTACAAACATCTGTGCTTAACCCACAAAGTTTACCCCAAGCAGTACTTGAACCGGCAACCTTCAGAACAGTGAGCAAGGTCACTACAAACTTAACAAATCCTATCATCGATTTATCAAATCAAATTGTGGATATTTCTGCTGTGTCAGATAGGGTCAGCCACTTCGTCGCGGAGCACGTACTACGCACGTGTAGGCTGAGCGGTGTTTGTCTACGATCACTTACTTGGAGAAATAGTTAGGATTTGTGTAGGAACTGTTGGGAAATAAATAGGTTTAGCTATACGGTATAACTACTTATTTGAGTTTTTATTATAAACTACATGACTGTTGTAAGCTCCAAAACCGACGCGTGTCATCAGTGTCCGGTTCAGGATTACGTTTAAGGCCGTTCCCTGACCCAGCATCGTCAAATTGCTCATGTAAGATAATTTCTAAGAAATATTAAAAGTTAAAAATATGAGAAAAACACATGTTTTATTTGATTAGGTATATCATCCTTACATTGACAACTTTCGTTACACGTTTCACGACACTTCGCCCGATACAATTTAATTCCAAAGTAACCTCTAACTCTGACTTAATCCAACTTTACTTCAGTTTATTATATCAAACAGTGTAAAACTAAATATAACAGAAAAAATACACATATTATATGCATACATTGTCAGCTTTATAAATCCCATGTTTTTAGCCTGTATATTTACTAGGGCTTCCAATCCCGGGATCCCGGGATCCCGGGTTCCCGGGATCCCGCCTATTTTTAAGGGTTTTTTCAATCCCGGGATTTCTATTTCAATCCCGGGATCCCGGGATTGAGTTTCCTATCAAAATAATCGGTCTTCATCTATGATTTAAAGATAATTTGCTGAGGTATTCATTCATTATATCAGCCGCAAGATCGATCTTGTGCCATAGAAATCCGCGGGACCCTTCGGACCTTCACCTGGCCGTCACAACATCTTATTGGAGGCTTTCGACATCTTCTCTCCCGCTTTGCGGTTGTCATTTGAGAACGTTCTCAAATATTAAAGTTCACTCTACTACTGAAGTTTCGCAATTCTTTCGATTTTTCGGACCATGTGGGTGATCCTAATTCTCTTGAGGATATATCATCATTTTTTCTTATATCAAATACAAATTAGCCCTCTACCTACATTGAATGAACTTGAGTTTTTTTTTATGAGACACCATTGGCGCCCACGTCTTTTTAGTTTAATACCACTGGCGACACACAGTAGCCAAAGACTTGAGACTGAGAAAATTTGGACGAAAAAATCACTGCAATGCTTCCCGAATTCCGATCGACGTTCAGCCGAGTCTAAAACTTAAGTACCTCATTGAACTAACTAACTGGACTTTTTCTTCCTGGTGTACCTTCCTGGTGTACATAATCGTCCCCTTTCGAGCACAGAACCCGACTGTTACGGGAGTTGGTAGGTACCTACAACATGGACATTAGAGACAATTTTCGTCTTGTCCATGTTCATTTTCAGACCAAGTAGGTTGGAGAACCTTCTGAGATTAATAAATATAGCACTGAGATCTTCCAGGTTCCAGGGGTTTAGGATTTACTACCTATAATATTATCGGTAAGTCTAATATGAAGACTTACTACCAACTCCTCATGTAGATTATTGATGCCTCGTCCTTTTCAGTTCATAACCATGATAGCATCCTCGACTGCAGCTGTAAACAGCTTTGTGTAATTCTCTGCATCAGAGGAATAGGATTTGTGCTCTCGTGTGTCGAACGGGCAGTGGCGTTTTCGTACAGAAACTTCAACACTTCGAAATAGTGAGTGGTACAGTCAAAGAGCTAGAGGCTGGCGCGGGGAGATTGCAGCACAGCCCTTGGGCTGTTGTGGATTACGAGATCAACCGAGTCAAATGATTTCTCGTTATAGGCGTAATCGACGAATGGCATGTAATGTGGGAGGTTTTATTCGCTTCGGTCTTCTGTATGACCGGCCGACCGGTAAGTCTAACTAAGTACTGTAGCTCTTTTTGAAATCGACTTTTTGGTAGTCTAGAAGTATTCAATTCAAACCTGCGCGAAAGATGGTGGGTAATACGATAACTCTCAAAAACGGTAGGATGGATCTATAATCCTTCAGTAAGGTTAAGGTTTTATGTAAGCCATCTTGTAAAACTTCTGCCTGAACTGAACTGTTTAAAACAATTAGCGATTTGATTTGTATTAAGATGTTTTGTGTACGACTTAAATTTGGTATTTTTCTGCGTAATGAAACTCCCATCACATACAAGCAGTACCCAATCCCGGGATCCCGGGATCCCGGGATTGACTGCGGCAATCCCGATATTAATCCCGGGATTACGATAGTCCCGGGATTTGGAAGCCCTAATATTTACAGAAATTAAAACGCGTTAAATACTATCTAAATCGGGCGTTCTGTGCGTAGCGCTTTCTCTTTCACTCGTAGCACGAGTGACAGTGACGACTGAGCTGGGTATACGAACGGCTTTAAGAGTTTATGAAATTCGATACGCGAACACAAATTATAACAATGCGTTCATATCTCATTATTTACGGGCACATACATCACGTAAACATGTCTCAGTTACTCTACAAGTAAATTCAATTTAGTATTTAATATCTATTTGGGTGCAGTGCGTAAATAAACGGGCGGGCCGGGCAATAACTTGTACAAACGACCTTAGTTACGATAAACAGCCTGGTTTAAGATTTACACTCGCGTACAAAATATAGGATACACCTAAACCTTACAATTGTGTACCGCCGGGAGCTATACGAAAAACAACCATAGTTATTATTATCATTTAAAGTAAGTTTTGCACACTTTTTCATCTTACTATTACAGTTAGTCTTGAGCGAAAAAAAACCGGTGAAGATTTTTTATAATACAGAGATTTTCTATATTCCGTCGTTCTACGAAGATCACTTTTTCACTAAACTTATTACGTATTCCGTACATCGTCTCTCCGCAGGAAAAAGAGCGTGCTATTTAATTTAATATGTATCTCATTATAAAGGCTAAATTTGGAACATGAAACCAAGCTCAATGTACAAAGACAGCCTGAATACATTTTATCTTTGAACAAAGTATGTTTTTAGAATGTAAACGAATTTATTTTAATAGGTAGGTATATTACGACTCAAATTAGAAGGCGCGCGAATTAAGCAATAAATAGACTATGAGTTGTCGTTTCCCGCTCGCACCTCTAAGTTTACTTATGTGCTAATTAAATTTTAATTTACCACTGAGCTTTTCGGTGAAGGAAAACATCGTGAGAAAACCTGCACGCATCTGCGAAGAAATTCAAAGATGTGTGTGTTAAGTATCCAATCTGCACTGGGCCCGCGTGAGGACTGTAGCCCAAACCCTGTCCTGATGAGAGGAGTAGCAGTGGGACGAAAATAGGCTGTAGTAGTAGTAGACTCTGTGTCAACGGGTTCAAGTGGTCTGTGGGGTCCGGTCTGTTAATGCTTGCAAGGACGTTTAAAAATAATCATTAGCCTTAAATATATTACTACTACTACTACTACTACTACTACAGCCTATTTGCGTCCCACTGCTGGGCACAGGCCTCCTCTCATCACGAGAGGGTTTGGGCTATAGTCCCCACGCGGGCCCAGTGCGGATACGGGTAAATATATTACTAAGTCAAACATTTTAAGCGAGAGACCTCATCATGTTCTTATTCTTATTGACATGTATTAATGAACTCTTTTATACATGATGCATTTCATTATTTATTGACATTTTGAGACTCGACATCTATGGAATTTATATTTATTTGACCAATAGAGGGCATCTCCATAAAAAAACTGGACCTTGGAGACTATAAGTACATCTCTAAGATCTTACATTCAAGTTTAAGTTAGGGACTATACATCCCTTCAATGTAATTAGTACGTACCTATATGTATATTTTATACATGTAACGTAAATGTAAATTTTGTGACTCTGTGGAAATTTTGAAAAAAGGCCTTCTGCTTGACTTTTTTGAGGCGCTTCTTCTCAAGCAATGGGTCTAGGAAGCGCTGGTAAATTCTTTTTCTGACGTGTAAAAGTGCCCCTATGTGGCCAATTTTCTGAATAAATGATTGAATTTGAATTTGAAAAAGTGTTTTGGCGCGGATTTTATAGATAGCGTCCTGTTTATACTAAGCATTTAGAGCTTTCTTTCTACATACTTTGCCGTCACGTATGAAATATCAAGAATAATTAGTTAAGGTGGCATTTTACCATAATTCCAGATGCCTTTTTAGGTTCCATGTTCTCCGCAAATATTTTATAATTGTATATTAATTTAATTAGGTATACTTTAAAACGCATTGTTTATTTTATTTATTTATGAATTTATTTATTTATTTAATTAATTAATTTTAGATAGGCAGCAATTCGCTGATGCGTCCAAATCATATTTTCAATGTTAGAGTTCACATGTTAGTAAGAGAGTTTATTTTGTTTTAATAAAACAGATTACGCTCATCAGTAACTCTAAATACAATAACTATTCCAGCATTCTGAGTTAAATCAAGCATATAAAATGTGAAAGACATATGACCCTGCTATCAAGTGTGGTCAAATACGCATATTAAGTAACTAGCTTTTCCCCGCAACGTCGTATGCGCAGAAATATTAAAAAGTAAAATCCCGATTTTTCCTGTTCCCGTGGGAACTTTGCAAAATCCTTTCTTAGTGGATGCCTCCGTCATAACATCTACCTGCATGCCAAATTTAAGCCCGATCCGTCCAGTGGTTTGGGCTGTGCGTTGATAGATCACTATGTCAGTCAGTCAGTCAGTTACCTTTGAGTTTTATATTTATTTATATTTAGATATGTGGTACAAGGGCTCCTTCAGACATAAATACCTACACTTGATTTCCCTGTAGTTGTCCGCCATTCAGTCATCATCATCATTTCAGCCGAAAGACTCCACTGCTGGACATAGGCCTCCCCCAAAGCTCGCCACTCAGACCGGTCCTGTGCTACTTGCTTCCACCGGTTTCCCACGACCTTCACGAGGTCGTCGCTCCATCTTGTTGGAGGCCTACCGACAGCTCGTCTACCGGTTCGCGGACGCTACTCGCGAACTTTCCGGCCCCATCGGCCATCAGTCCTGCGAGCAATGCGCCCCGCCCACTGCCACTTAATGTTCGCAATTCTTCGGGCTATGTCGGTGACCCCAGTTCTACTGCGGATATCCTCATTTCTGATTCTATCACGCAGAGAAACCTCCGCCATTCAGTATTTAACTCAAAAACCACTGGTCGGATTGCAACAAAAATTGGTTTGGGTTAGTTTATAGGTAGCACTGATCAACAAAATAAAATAAATTTTGACACTGGAAAATCACATAGTTCCCGCGGGAGCGAGGAAGCTTAGTTAGAGGGATGGAAGGTTAGTAGGAAATCCCTTGCCGACGTAGTCGCGGGTGCAATTTCGAAATGTACAATTGAGGACTTTAAACACACATCTTTGTACTAATACAAAGATTTATGGAAGTTGCCCCGCGGTGATTTCTTTCACGAGAAAACTGTAGGTCAATTAAAATTTTTTTTTTATGAATTTGGTATCGGGTCGACTAACTCACCGATTCAACCGAATCTAAAGAGGAACGGTCACAAATTGCGCTACTTATTCTTTTAAACGGCCGCAATAAATACTAAACCTATTTAATTTAATTTGAAATTCACTGAGATAATGGCACAAATAATTAGTCGTTACCATTAAGACTTTGTTAAATAATAGCTGCCTCTACTGACGACCTTCCCTTTCGCACCTTCGTTTTTTTTATATCGATGGTATAGGCAAACGAGCGCACACGCACAGCCCACTTGATGATAAGTGGTCACTGCGGCCCATGGACACCGAAACCCTTTGATCCCCCATTAAGAAACCACTTTCTCTGTTTTACCCAATGGTTGACTGGTAGAAAATGCCATTGGGAATTAAGTTCGCTATTTGTACATATTTGTTTTCTTGTGCAAAAAAGTTTAAATACATAAATAAACCATAAGATCTGGAGTGCGTATCCCTACCCTGAGGCCTAAGATGGAATGCCTCTGTGCCAGGAATTTCACCGGCTGCCTTAACCCCCTACCGGAACACAACAGTGCGAGCACTGCTATTTGACGGCAAGTTAGCGGGGAAAGACAGTGTACCTCCCGGGCGGACCTAGCACCAGGCCCTACCACTAGCAAACTAGGTTATAATAGTACATTACAGACCTAGGGTGGTGAAATTGTAAATGTCCCAGATCGCAGGTTTCGCATAAATATGCGATCTGGGGCTTTACGAATTACCGCCCGTGGTTTGTCAAAAGTTTTACGTCTTGCCTTGGCCAAAAAGTGAGATTTTCTCTCCGCGTAGCGGGCAGAAAATGATGTAAATAAAATTCCAACACGTTCCCGTAACATGAATTTATATGGACAAAGTTCAAAGTCAACAGTGGCAGGAGTGTAAAGCAATCATTCGAACACGTGTTGATTTAGAAACTAACTTTCGTCCGCTTTGTTCGCGTTCACCTATTATACCCAGCAGCGAGTTGGGTAATTGCAAATTGCCGATTTACTTGTTTATACACTTTATGATTATGCCGTAATTTAACCTCAAGATTCCATTTTGTAGTTCAACTAGTTTCTTCCCGCGACTTTGACCGCGTCGAATTCGGTCATCGCGTTTCCGCGGAAACTATGCGGTTTTTCCGGGATAAAAAAGTAGCTTAATGCCTTTCTCGGGAGTCCAACTACCTCCATTCCAAATATCTCAATCGTTCCAACGGCTTAAAACGCTGACAACATGTAAATTTAATGACCTTGAGCAATCGAGGCAGGCAACTGTCTCAGCGGAGAATGTCTGTTTGCATTGGAGGGAGCGAGAACCACGACCGCGGCAAGTGGGCGATATACGTAGAAAATCAGAAAAGTGAAGTTAAAAAAAAGACACATTACACAGACAGAACATAAATACAATTTTATCCAGTTTCCTTTGATTATGATTGGCACTTACCTACTACCTACTTAAGAGGACATTCATCATCAACATGGTCATTTTTCCACGTTGATATATTGTAAACTAAGGATTCACAGTCAGCCGGAGAAAATTGGCCCATCAAAACGGGTGCCCTAACAGCTCGGGCACCCGTTTGGCCTTCGTTATCAAGAGGCGTTATTAGCATATTGGAACGTATTTTCTAATGTCAGTTTGCTCCATATATTTTGACATATTCTGTTAGGCACTGTTCGTCCATACTACCTACTACAGCCTATCTGCGTCCCACTGCTGGGCACAGGCCTCCTCTCATCACGAGAGGGTTTGGGCTATAGTCCCCACGCGGGCCCAGTGCGGATTGGGGATACACACACATCTTTGAATACTTCGCAGATGCGTGTAGGTTTCCTCACGATGTTTTCCTTCACCGAAAAGCTCAGTGGTAAATTCAAATTGAATTTCGCACATAAGTAAACTTAGAGGTGCGAGCCGGAATCGAACCCCCGACCCTCGGCATGAGAGGCGGTAGGTCAAACCACTAGGCCACCACGGCTTTCCTCCCTGAATTTTGCCCGTAAATCAATGATTTTATTGAAATAAGATCAATATCATCAGTATCTGTGTCGGTACGTTTTTTTTTGTGATAAGTATATTTGTTTTTAATAGAGCTAGGTGACTCCAAACAGTGCTGAGAATGGCCCAATTGAATAGGCTGCAAAGAAATGTCTGGTAAGTATCCAAACACCACAATAATAAACGCAAAAATCAAATCGGTCAGACACAGATAATTTCCTTCTCATCATGTTCCCAAAATTTCATTACGACTGGTTTATTTTTGGAGGAGGAAAATGTCGAGAACCAAACCTCAATTTCTGAGTTTTGTTACGCCGGACAGAGCTGCAGTTGTCCTTATCGCACAGTCTATCCTCCGCCCGCGCAAACGAGACAACAACATTGATTTAAATTACTCAAATCTGAAAAGGAGCTCGGCTCATATATCTTCTTAAGGTAGATCAAGGTCTGAAATGTTATTCATTATTTTTGTACACTGATAGTAGGATCCCTTGCTGTACACAAGTTACATTTATGTAACAAAAAAAATTACGAAGTATTTCCAGGGTCTCAAGCTAACCCCATACCAAATAATAACTAGATTTTTGAAAAAATAATATACCCTACAAAACTTTTGATGTCACAATAGGTACATATTTTTGTAATCCGCTTATTAAAACCTTTATTTTGATATCCCGCTCGATAGGCTTTAACAAAAAAAATATTTTGGAAACGTTTAAAATGCCTCTAAAAGTCAGTCATTTTGTTTTTTGCAATTTTGATATATCCTGTGTCATCCTCACAATTAAGACGAATCTAACGACACCTCGCATGATCCATCAAGCCATTTAAGCTACAGAGCGTGCCAGAGAAATATACAGACATACATACTTACATACATACACTCGAAAAACGTAACCTTCCTTCTAACGCAGTCGGGTGATTACATACGTCATAAACTCTAAAAACATAACCCTCCTTCTAGCAGTCGGGTAAAAAGACACTTTCACATTACAATAAGTCCCAATTAGTCTAGATTAATA
Organism: Aethes cnicana; assembly: GCA_963971205.1. NCBI lineage: Eukaryota > Metazoa > Arthropoda > Insecta > Lepidoptera > Tortricidae > Aethes > Aethes cnicana. The sequence goes on along the minus strand of OZ020274.1, from coordinate 761,522 downwards.
GCATGAGTGATTTAGTTTAGATATACACCAAAAAACCTTCATACTTTAGTCTTGAGGCAAACGGAGAGAAAATCTCACTTCTTGGCCAAGGCAAGACGTAAAACTTTTGACAAACCACGGGCGGTAATTCGTAAAGCCCCAGATCGCATATTTATGGCCCTCACCTTCGGTTCGGGCCACAGAAATCTGGGAGATTTACGAATTCACCACCCTAGGTCTGTAATGTACTATTACATCACCCTTGGCCATAAAGTGGGATTTTCTGCCCGCTACGCGGAGAGAAAATCTCACTTTTTGGCCAAGGCAAGACGTAAAACTTTTGACAAACCACGGGCGGTAATTCGTAAAGCCCCAGATCGCATATTTATGGCCCTCACCTTCGGTTCGGGCCACAGAAATCTGGGAGATTTACGAATTCACCACCCTAGGTCTGTAATGTACTATTAGATGAGCACTCGCTTTATACTAGGTACGTAATACCATGTAATACGTTACCCCTCCGCTTCGCCCATATTATAAGGCATACCAATGAACATGCTCCAAAATTAACCTAATGCTTTGTTAAATTTCCTACCCGGCAACTCCATTATGTCAGAAATTCAGGATTAGGTTTAATCACGCAGGCATTCGGGGGTTTGGAATCAATCACTCAGCTCGATTCCAATCGGAACGCGATACATCCGCGGATCATACACATGAAGAGATATGCCTTATATGTAGTTACGAGCTGACCCGGCGAACGTCGTACCATCCCCGTTTTGCAGGATCAGATAGGTAGTAGATCCAGAGATACGACGACAAAACTGGACACCGTGTGAACGGGCTGTAACAGTTATGCGTAAATTTAAGAGGGGTTATCCCGAAAGATGGCAACGTCGCATATAGCTGTCAAATGTTTCGCTGTTTTTATTAATTTCTCGACATTGCTGAATTTAAAAGGAAGATATCATTCTATGGTTGAATGGCGCGTCTCATTTTATATTTGTTGGTTAGGCGTTCAAATGATAAGATTACATTAAAATGCATGAAAACTGCGATGGAAAGTTTTCAAAAGATATTACTTCCATAGTACTAAAAACTTCGTGTTCCTATGATAACTGTTGCAATCCATTTTTAATGTTTTATTCAACCATAGAGCGACAATTCATGTTTTCATTCTGTAATATTTAGAAATTAATGAAAACAGCAAAATATTTGACAGCTATTTGCGACGTTGCCAACTTTCGGAGTAAACCCTTTTAAAAGCATCATATTTTTTTGCGTGCACTTTTTTATATTTTAATGGTTATTATCCTATTCGGGGCGGATACAAATCCAAAAAATCAAAGATCATGGATATCCACTTCACATATGCCTTATAAAATGTTTATTTATGCGTGACAGAATTAGAAATGATGACTTTCCCAGTCGAACTAGGCTCAACGAGACTTGTGAAAGTTAGAACCAATCTTAGAACCATTGACCTATAATAAGTAATAACATATGGACGAACAGTGCCTAACAGAATATGTCGAAATATATGGAGCAAACTGACATTAGAAAATACGTTCCATTATGCTAATAACGCCTCTTTAATGAAGGCCATTTTTCTCCGGCTGATTGTGAATCCTTGCTTTTAATAGATTAATGCTGCCTTAACAATATCTCGTTCTTTCTATGCTTTGTGACTCGTCTCAATCATGTTCATGTGAGTGCTGACGTAATTTACGTACCTATATGAATATAAATTTATTTATTAAGTTACCATGATTAAGCTAATGTTGTTTAGAGGACTTTAGAGGATTATTAGAGGACTAGCTTCTGCCCGCGACTTCGTCCGCTTGGATTTCGTTAATAGCATTCTCGCGGGAACTATGCATTATTCCGAGGTAAAAAGTAGGCTATTATGTCGCGGGCAGAAAAGCTTGTGTTATAATATGTCTGCCGCGACGCGAACAAATGCTATGTTCGCTCTGAAATGCTATGACCATAAAATACAAAAATTTAGGTATCCTTTAAAGTCACACACATGATAAATAGAAAAGAAAGGAGAAGAATTAGAAGAAAAACATTTATTTGACACAAATAAATTCGACACAACAACAAATACAATAAGATAAGATAAAAATAGCGTAATACGGTAGGTAATACAATTGTGCCGAATTGTGCCAAAAAGGATCCCACTCAGCATAATGCAGCGGTGAACCGCGGCGCTGGTTTTCAGTGGGACCCTTTATGACTTAAACCTATAGCCGGAGCCGGTGACATCACGAACGCCAGCAAATTAACTATTTGGAACTTACTATAAATATACATATACCCACTTAAGATTAATTACACCTAACAATAATAAAAAAATAGTCTCTTCTTTAAGCCTTACAGTTGAAAATTGTGTAGTAAATGCCTGAGAAACTTTCCAAAGTACTTTAAGTACTTACGCAGCGAATAGGCCGGCGCTCCGGCCGGCGCGAAAAATCTCATTTGCCGAGAGTATAGAGCGACACGACGTAGAAGGAGCGCAGAGCAGATTACGCACTAATAGACTCTGCGTCTACAACTTGAACTTCGCCACGCGCCTTTCTAAGTTGTGAAGTGATATACGTTTGTGAATGTGACTTTAAGACGGGGTATTGTCACACTATGACAGAATTTGCTGTCATAACGGATGTCATCATTTCAGCCGAACGACGTCCACTGCTGGACATAGGCCTCCGGGCGGATATAATGGATGTCATTACTACTAATTTCTGAACGTACCAAAGAGTATTTATAATAGGGATGACGACAGGGTGAAGAAATCGAAATTAATATTAGACACGTATTTTTTGTTTTATCAAATTAACAAAGAATTACTAAGTTAAAACGCATTAAATTTGGAGAGTGGGGGCTAACTACGTCACCGTTAGGTATAAATCGTACCTAACCGTGACGTCACGCGACATTTCAACTCAATATATCTCCGTATAAGTTTGATTACGTGAAAAAAGAAAAAATACGTGTCCAATACTTTTCAACAATCTTCCTGATAGACTAAAGAAAAAAAAGTTGTCGTCAATCCTATTATGGGTATGGAGTGTGGAATGTGTCTTGGTAAGGAGCACAATCTTATATGACAAAACAGTTGAAAACGTGTCCAGCGGATTTGGTAAGCAGCAATACAAAACACACTCTCCTCACAACCGTTTTTGCCGCGTTTTCGCCTCATCAGCGCCATCTGAAGACCCTAACCCCCCCCCCCCCCCCCCATCTACCCAATTTGGTAATAATAAAGTAAAGTAAGTGTCGGTATGTAACTGATGTAAAATTGGTTATTTTTAATGTCTGATGGGATCGCTTTTGTAATGTCTTTGGATGTTGTGTATCTATTAATTGGGAACGCGAGACTGACTAATTAACTGTATCGAACATTTCAAAAACGAGTCAGAAAGGCAGCACAATTAACGTTCGTTTCGGCCAGGAAATATCTTTCTATTTCTTCAAAGGAAACGTGCTCTCGTGAAATCGATTGGGGCTGAATAAGGCTATTTTTGCTGATACGTAATTCAATGGAGGGAATGTAAGGATTTTTCGGTTTTTACGTGGGGTAAAGAGATTTTACGTAGGTACCTGCTGGTAACATGATGGTGTTATAATTAACTGAAGATATTTGGGTGTTCCCTTTGAAATTGATTGCTTAGGAGAATTTTATGAATGTGATGAAGTCATTTATTTAGAAAATGTGCCATATGTGAGCTTTTCTATTTGACAGTTTTCTTCCCGAAATTCCCAGTCAGAAGAAAGGAACGTTTGTTATGTTGTTAGGTCCCTTGAGAATACTTTATATCCAGGTTTGCAACTTCAAAACTTTGTGCTGCCGGTTGGGGACCCATCTTCAGCCATAGGCTTGTGTAGTACATGTACTAAGTACTAAAAGGAATAACTCCTTGTCACTGTACTAGAATGAACGATTCCCATCTCCTTTGCTCTTAGTACATGTAGCACACTGTCACGATTGCGCGAAATCAAACCGAAGCACTTCGAATAGCTCCGATTGAACGAACCGCTAAGCGCCAGCCGATTCAGAACTCACTGAGCGCTGAACTATAATGAATGATAGTACGAGGACAGTGAACGGCTCGGGGCTCGGTGGATATACTACTACAGCCTATTTGCGTCCCACTGCTGGGCACAGGCCTCCCCTCATCATGAGAGGGTTTGGGCTATAGTCCCCACGCGGGCCCAGTGCGGATTGGGACTTCACACACATCTTAAATTACTTCTCAATGCGTGCAGGTTTCCTCTCAATGTTTTCCTTCACCGAAAAGCTCATGGTAAATTCAAATTGAATCGAATTGGCTCGGTGGATATGCATAGATTCTATTATCTGTCTCTGATGTACTAGTGTACAAAATGAACTAAAAGACCGAACTAGTACATTTGCATGATCGTACTACATGGGAGCGATCCGCCAAGTGAACTAGCAAGCACAACTCTACAGCCCACAGGTTTTGGTTAACCTCTAACCATTTGCACTTGATGATAAGATCTCGATTGATATCTTGCAGCGGATATGGTCCCTACCATATCCGCTGCAAGATATCACTGCAGTGGTTAATATAGACTGTTATTGCCGATGTTCAACTTACTTTAGTTACGTACATGTTCCTATACAAGTACTATATAAGCTATGGTCCCAGCGCAAAACTTATTTGAGCGCAATTTGAAGAGAATTTAACTGTAGTTTAGTTTTATTTATTTGCAGAACTGGTGTTTTACAGTCATCAGCTGTAGCCCGATCGGATCATTAATGAGCGTGTTTAATACTGTTAAGAGTAATGAGGCCGTTCGATACGGGTATTTCTGGTGGTTCGACGCTAATTATGCAAAATTTCCCGGTTCGAGTATCATGATTTTCACGATATTTATTAACAGCTAATTAGGCGGCCTCGTAGCACTCATGTATCGTAAAAACCTACATGATTGATTTCCAATATTTATCAAGAAACAAAATAATGTAACGGTAACCATATGAAAAGTATTATTATTTCTGAAATAAAGTCAAGCTATAAGGTATCTTTAACAGATTTTACGAGTAGAATGTTCACCATTTGTGATAAGTTTCAGAATGGAAGCAGCAGATCTTAGAATCTTATGGTAGAATAATCTTGCGCCTTTGGAGTTTGGGAAATTTTCAGCATAAAATGTTTAAATCTAGCTACTAGCCCATACTGAGTTAGTACCATTTCGTGAAACCGCACGAATCACCGTTTTTAAATAAAAAATGTTTTTAATATGTTTGTAACGAATACAGTTTCTTCTTCTACTTCTTTTGCCGGGAATTTCGATTTTATTAAAACCTATCCCATAATAAATTGAATTAAGTACTTTTTTTTGTAACTAAACTACTAACTAGTCATTCTCCAAAAAAGAAATAGCATAGATTAATCGGAATGCTAAAAAATATTGCATTAAAAGAAGATTTTTCGCTATAAATACTTATTACCGCTTCAGTCATTAACAATTAATTTTGTTTGACTTAAAACGGTAGTCTAGTTAGGAAATAAGGGATGAGAAGATATTGTAAGCTCATCATCATCATTTCAGCCGATAGACGTCCACTGCTGGACATAGGCCTCCCCCAAGGCGCGCCACTCAGACCGGTCCTGTGCCACTCGCATCCACCGCGTTCCCGCGACCTTTACAAGGTCGTCACTCCATCTTGTAAGCTCATATTACGGCAAATCCCGTCTGGATAGGTTAATTAGAGTATCTACAGCTGGTATTTCCTGAGTGTGACACCTTGGAACTCATCACATCAAGCCCTGTATGCATTGATCTATTATAAGTAAGGATTCACAATCAGCCGGAGAAAAATGGCCCATCTAAACGGGTGACCGAACAAGTCGGGCACCCGTTTGGCGCTCAGTGAATTTTACACTTTATAGTGTTAGGTTTACTTTTGTATAAAATATTTATCTAGACACATATTATAAAGAGGCGTTATTTATTAGCATACTGGAACGTATTTTCTAATGTCAATTTGCTCCATACATTGTGACATATTCTGTTAGGCACTACGTTCGTCCATATGTTATTATAGGTCAATGCCTGTACGTAATAATGGAAGCAAGTGACACGATAGGAAATGTGGTTGCTAAAATAATTAGAGTAACAGTCTAAGAGGTAGACTCATGTAAGAGTTGACCATTTAAAAGTGGAAATATTGGCTACTTGACATGATACAAAGTAGCTCATTTACCTATGTGTTTAATAATATCTATTATCTTCAACTTTATCAAAATCTATTTAGTTAAAGCACGATTGCGTGTCAAACAGGCATTGATCATACGTATTATATCCGCACAGGCAAACTTTAAACGTACCTATAAATATTAATGGGATAGCAAAAAAATGTACAATCTTGCTTGCAAAACTAAATCACGATTTTATTTTCATTTATAGTTTGACCCACCAAAGCTAAGGATACCATTTGAAGACCAATTACAATAGATACCTACTTGTAGCGTCGATGTCAAAGAGATATTATGTATACTTTTGGACTAATTTATAACAAAATACAACGGAATAGGGTGAAAAAGGTGAAAAGATGGATAGAGAGTTTACATTTACAAATTGGGCGAGTGAAAAATTATTTTCTATGTACTTTTTTGCGTTGGATAGAATGAGACCGTACCCGTACGTGTAGGATAAATATTTTGTGAGATATGAATGGTATTCATAAACACTTGCCTTAACACTTTATTGTAAATGATAAAACTATCATCAGATAGATCGGTAGGCTCTTGGACTATGAGCCGCAGATGGCGAACCAAGGCCTCCTGGGTTTGCACACAACAATTATTTAATAACAATGTACCTAACATTATTTCCTCAAATTACTTATTGTTGACTGCCTTGAGTATTTGATGCTTCCAGATAATTATAGATAAGCTTAATTGTTCTTTCTAATACGGAAGTGTATTATATTAAACTAGCTTTTCCCCGCAACTTCGTATGCGCAGAAATATTAAAAAGTAAAATCCCGATTTTTCCCGTTCCCCTGAGAATTTTGCAAAATCCTTTCTTAGCGGATGCCTACGTCACAACATCTACCTGCATGCCAAATTTCAGCCCGACCCGTCCAGTGGTTTGGGCTGTGCGTTGATAGATCACTATGTCAGTCAGTCACCTTTGAGTTTTATATATTTAGAAGTACGTATTAGATACATATAATGTGTATATGCCTGCAAAGGTATGGTCAGTGAAACTGTTAACATTTAGAAATTGTAAACTGTAACCTGCAATTTATACCTGTACCTTTTTACACAATAAACTTTACTTTACTTTTACTTTACATTCACAAGGGGAATAAAAAAAAAAGGAAATGAATCGATCGCTGGTAAATTCTTTTTCTGACGTGTAAAAGTGCCCCTATGTGGCCAATTTGCTGAAGAAATTTTTGAAATTTGAATTTTGTTGAGTAAAGGAAACTTTTTCATTGTGTCATTTTTTTAATAATAATAAAGTCCTTAAGAAAGTAAGTAAGTAGTAGTATTTTATCACCATCGACGTTTAGTTTACTATGGAAAATGGTAATTGTTCGTTATGACGGCCGGATTGGTCCAGTTGGTAGTGACCCTGCCTTCTGTTCCGATGGTCGCGGGTTCGAGTCCCGCTCGGGGCAAACTTTGTGTGATGAACACGAATGTTTGTACTCGAGTCATGGGTGTTTAGTATTTATATATGTATGTATTTCTCTATATAAGTATTTATATCGTTGTCTAGCACCCATAGTACAAGCTTTGCTTAGTTTGGGGCTAGGTCAATATGTGTGAAATGTCCCCAGATTTTTATTTAATTACTAGCTTTTTCCCGCAACTTCGTATGCGCAGAAATATTAATAAGTAAAATCCCGATTTTTCCCGTTCCCGTGGGAACTTAGCAAAATCCTTTCTTAGCGGATGCCTACGTCATAACATCTACCTGCATGCCAAATTTCAGTCCGATCCGTCCAGTGGTTTGGGCTGTGCGTTGATAGATCACTATGTCAGTCAGTCAGTCAGTCAGTCAGTCACCTTTGAGTTTTATATATTTAGATTTATTTATTTATGAATCAGGGGACTACCTGGTTCACTGCGTTATGATAAAAGACTACTTTATACAGTGGAAAACGTAAACTAGGGATGACAACATAATTATTTTCGGCTGAAAAATCTTCCATCCAGGTGATTCGGCAACGCCCTCTCTAGCCAGAGCGGATGAATCAAGGGTTCAAGTAACCATACCTATAATGACCGGTCTCCTCCGAAAATCGAATAAGGCACCTTAAGAAGAAAATAATTAAGTACCACGTACTTACTGCAGGAAAGCGAATCCGCGGCCGCAACAGGTCAAATTAATATTATAAATGCGAAAGTAACTCTGTCTGTCTGTCTTTCTGTCTGGCTGTTACCTTTTCTCGCTTCAACCGCTGCGCTGGACCGATTAGGATGAAAATTGGTATGGAGATAGTTGGAGTCCCGGGAAAGGACATAAGTTACTTTTGATCCCGGAAAAAGGCATAGTTCCCGCGGGAACGCGATAACCGAATTCCACGTGGGCGAAGTCACGGGCAGAACAGAAGCTACTACTACTACTACTACAGCCTATTTGCGTCCCACTGCTGGGCACAGGCCTCCTCTTATCACGAGAGGCTTTGGGCTATAGTCCCCACGCGAGCCCAGTGCGGATTGGGGACTTTACGCACATCTTTGAATTACTTCGCAGAAGCGTGCAGGTTTCCTCACGATGTTTTCCTTCACCGAAAAGCTCAGTGGTAAATTCAAATTGAATTTCGTACATAAGTAAACATAGAGGTGCGAGCCGGAATCGAACCGCCGACCCTCTGCATGAGAGGCGGTAGGTCGAACCCTAGGCCACCACGGCTTCCACAGAAGAGAAGCTACTATAATATAAAACAACTTCACTAACTTGCTATTAAATGTGCCGTGAATGAGCTCTCATACATGGGTAAGAACGTAAAATTGGAGTAAGTACAAAATGTGGGGCGCGCAACTATTGGTCATTAGAGCGTGCGCGGCGGAATGCCGTTATGGAGGAAACCCTTTGATGTACACTGTACAGTGTACAAAGGGTTGCCATCTCCCAAAATGAAAAAAAAACCGGACCCTAACGGTGAACGCCAGCTGTGCGCACGAAAAAATATGACGCAATAGTAATGTTCCGCCTGAGCCGAGCGCGCCAGCGAGAGCGCGGAACAAGCAATAGAGAGGCACGATCGGTCTAAGCTTGACGTTATCAAGTAAAATGATCGTACGTAAAACCGATTTTACAGACAACCAATTTTATTAATTATATTTTAACGCGTTAACGAGACCGAATATAAATACAATTTTACTCTCCCCCGCGTTTGTAGTCATCATAGATTTAAAAACCGGCCAAGTGCGTGTCGGGCCACGCGCAAAGTATAGGGTTCCGAAGTTGAGGATGCCCACAGTACCTTTCTAAGACTTATTAGCATCTAGCTAGCCTGTGGTATGACGTGCCCGCCCAACGCCCCTGCCGCTCGAGAAAAATCATTGGTATTTTAATCATTGCATAAGTTGGTCGACTATGACTCGTAAGTTTGTACAGCCTACTTAGCTGTGATAGTTTTCCTTTCAACTATGTTATATATGCCATAACCGTGATTTTTTTCAGCCATCCAAATACCACCATTTAGCTGGCAGGGGGGGACACGTGACTCTAAAAAAATTAGCACTTTAAAGCTTAATATTTCACAAACGCATCACTTAATCAAAAAATGGTCTTAACAAACCTACAATCTTTTTTTAAGACCTATTCGACGATATGCCGCACCATGGGATAAGCAAGAAAAAAAAATACATCCCCACTTTACGAGTAGGGGAGGTACTCTATAGAAATATATATTTCAATATTTTATTGTACCACTTTGTCAGCGTAACTATATTCATGCCAAATTACAGCTTTCTAGAACTAAGCATCTCCGAGCAATAGTGCGGACAGACTGACGGAAGGACGGACGGACGGACGGACGGACATGGCGAAACTATAGACTTCGGAACCCTAAAAACATACTATGCCAACGTTGATTATGAATTCGCATCCGCCATCTTCCATTTATTTCTGTTTATAAATTTATTTCTGTTAAATTCATTTAAAAGTGACGTGTAAAAGTGCCCAGATGTGGCTTATTTGTTGAATAAAGATTTTCATCTCCATTTTCCGCAATTCACAATTCACGTCACGCATGACTATTATTATTATTTTTATTTATTTATTATTAATACATGAGATACAATTATTATAAAAATAGTATATTGCTCCACAAAACTGATTTCGCAGTTTGACTGCAGAGTCAAGTAGGGAGTCTATTACTCAATTAGTAACTAACTACTACAGCCTATTTGCTCCCACTGCTGGGCACAGGCCTCCTCTCGTCACGAGAGGGCTTGGGCTACAGTCCCCACGCGGGCCCAGTGCGGATTGGGAACTTCACACGCATCTTTGAATTACTTCGCAGAGGCGTGCAGGTTTCCTCACGATGTTTTCCTTCACCGAATAGCTCAGTGGTAGTAGTAGCTCAATTCAATGAATTTCGCACATAAGTAAACTTAGAGGTGCGAGCCGGAATTGAACCCCCGACCCTCTGCATGAGAGCTTCAAGCACGGCTTCTCATTCGGCTTCAATTAGTAACTAAATACTAGGTAATCAATCATAATAAATTAACTAAATATTAATACAGTTTTTTTTTAATATACCCTTACTTCGCTCGTGTCTAATATCTGAGGGCAAGCTGTTGAGGAAATACGGTAATTGCTTGCGTATTATGCCGGGGTGGGACGGAGTTCGCCGTATCGGCTTGTAAATCATCATAAAGTTTCGTCTGCCTTAGGTTATTTAGGTAAGTTCGCCACTTGTCCATCTACTTATTTCGTTTCTTGTGAAAAAAGTTTAAATAAATAAATAAATGACTTTTTTTACAATTGTCTTTATTATTCTGTAATTGTCTGTAATATAATAGTAGTCAACATGAATGCATGTAATTTATAGTTGATAATGAGGCAATAGTAAAATAATGGGGTGCAATACAACGGCAGATTAATCTTAGTATTCTACATGAAATGGATAAATTGCTGCTAGACTTAGATCAATTTGCGGTTAAAAGATAAAAAAAGTTCAGTTAAAAGACTCAATTTCTCTTTATACCTAATGTGATTGGTATTTCGCATTCTGTAAATCCACCATTAGCGTAACGCTGTCCGATGGTTGAAATGAAAAAATAGAATTTCTCTAATGGACTGAAATAAGATAAATAATTTCCACTGTTTTCCGCTTGATAGAAGCATTATCGATTATAGATTAAGCATTAAATTAATTCTGACGGAATGGTTTTAAACGTCTCTATTTTAAAGTGTTATATTTTTAACTGACTACAAAAAAGGAGGCATAGATTTCTATGTTACGATAGGCTTGACAGCGACTTCATGTGTGTGATTCGTTTTCGAGACCATTGAAGAAGGTTATTTTTATTATTTAAGAAATTTCACAGAGAAAGGTAACCGACGTATCGATATTTCGCTGATCTGGATACGAAATGCTGCGCAAACGCCTGTTGTACATTATTACACCATTTGAACGGTTCCACGTAGCGTGCTACGACGCGCTACGACTCGTAGCACATCTACGAGTTCTGTTTTTGTAAATAGGTAGTCTATTACGACGCGAGTCCGATAAAGAGAGTCACGCCCAGCAGTGGGCCGCAAATTGGCATTTTTAATACAGCTTCTCAAAAAGTAACCATTTCGAATGTTTAGCGAGCGAAAAGTTACTCATTTCCGAACAAGCGCTTCCTGTTTTTTGACACCTAGTGACCGTGTGTATTTTTTTTTTTGCGCACTAGTGCGTAAAGTTTTTTGAACTAAATAATAAAAAATAAATAAATAAATATCTTGGGACATTTCACACATATTGACCTAGCCCCAAACTAAGCAAAGCTTGTACTATGGATGCTACACAACGATATAAATACTTATATAGAGAAATACATACATATATAAATACTAAACATCCATGACTCGAGTGCAAACATTCGTGTTCATCACACAAAGTTTGCCCCGAGCGGGACTCGAACCCGCGACCATCGGAACAGAAGGCAGGGTCACTACCAACTGGACCAATCCGGCCGTCCTACTACTAAACTAAACTTTATCCTATTCGTTTTTTACTTAATTCTACTTTTTTCGCAAATGTATTAAATAATTAATGTCGTTTGATACACGTGCCAAATTGTCATTTTCAATCGTCCCTCGCTCGGTTTAGCTCGCGCCACATAACTAGGAACACGTAAATAAATAACAAACTTTTCGCACATGCATCAAAATGTACTATTTTTGTGGTGGTGGTGTAGTGGATGGTGAGAAAACGTATTTTGCTTATTTCAAGACCATTTGAAGCTTGAATGCTGTCCGTGAAATGAAATTTATTTATTTAAATTTCTCTATACTGCACATTTCAATAATATTAATTATTAATTATTCAAATTTTACATTTGTAAAAGGTAAGTTATTTAATGACTTATTCTCTGCATTTCTCAGTTTTGTGTTGGTATGATTTTTTATCAGTAAAAATGGCCGAATTTTCATTTTAAAAACTGAACAAAGTTGAATGATTCCGATCATTTTGATCTTTTCCATTGCATGAAATTTACTTCTCCTTACTGTCAACTTAGATGATAATTGATAACAAATATCGTTGGAAGTTGAAAGCTTGTGGTTTTGAACCAATTTTATAAAGCGAATCTTATTCACTGACTAATAAGTACATATTTTACTCCTTTATTTTAAAGATATATTTTTCTCTCCATGTTTTCTAACTCCGGATTCCTATATCCACAAAACACCTCGTTTTGGCTACGTATGATTAAACTTTGACATTTACTCCATAGATATCAAATTTTAACCATCATATAATTTTTTTCATCGCGTCCGAAACGTCGATGTAAAATACATTTAAATAGTTTTTACGCGATTAAGTCCCGGTGAGAGTGTGTTTAATATGCGTGTGTATCGCGAAAGTTTGAGACAATGTAAATTTTAACCAACCGTGTCCAAAATAGGCGTTTCGTGAATACAGGAACTGTGATAGGAAAACAACGGCTTCCATTATTCGAGAGGGCTCCGGCGGTGTTCGCCAATTATCCGAGATAACACGCAGTTTATTACGACCAGTAAACAGGCCGCATTCTCACAAGCTCTTTGAAGTGGCAGTGGGCCGGTCACATCGCGAGAATTGCAGATAGTCGTTGGAGTGAACGCGTTCTTGAGTGGAGACCACGACAAGGCAAGCGAAGTGTAGGACGCCCTGTTGCCAGGTGGAGTGACGATTTGCGCAGGGTGGCCGGTGTAGATTGGACGCGGCACGCCTTGGACAGAGCTCATTGGCGTGCATTGGGTGAGGCCTACGTCCAGCAATGGACTACTATGGGCTGTTGATGATGATGATGATGATTCTCACAAACTCCACTTATCTGTTGAATTATAGCTGTTTCACCAGCAGGTTTACTGACTTCAAATAAACTCGGCAAAAAGAAGAATCCTCTAAAGCTTGTAGTAGTTAAAGTAGACCTTCTCGATCTCCATCCTCCTGCGGCCAAAAACTGAATCTGGTCCCTTGAAAGTATTTTATATTCAGGTTTGCAACTTCGAAGACTTTGAGCTGCCGGGCCTTATGGGCCCCCATATTATATTTGTGTTGTAAGTATACGATATACAACATGAAAAAGCCGTGGTGGCCTAGTGGTTTGACCTACCGCCTCGCATGCAGAGGGTCGCGGGTTCAAATCCGGCTCGCACTTCTGAAATTATTTATGTGCGAAATTCAATTTGAATTTACCACTAAGCTTTTCCGTGAAGGAAAACATCGTGAGGAAACCTGCACGCATCTGCGAAGTACCTAATTCAAGGATGTGTGTGAAGTAATCCGCACTAAGCCCGCGTGGGGTCTATAGCCCATCCCTCTCGTGATGAGAAGAGGCCCAGCAGTGGGCCGTAAATAGGCTGTTGAAGTAGTAGTAGTAGTAAATACAACATCAGGTAAATTTCAAATCGCTGAACCGACGCTTTGTACTCACATTCTCAAAAACGACAAACGATTTCAACTGTAATATTAGGGTTAAGAACTCGTCTCACCCCTTTAAAAAATCGTTTAGCTATTAGCTCAGTCGGCCAGACTCTTCAATAAAACAAAGAATTACTTTTTAAAAATGTTGCCAGACCAATACGATTGAAAAAGATTGCAGCAGAACTGTACATCATCATCATCATCATATCAGCCGAAAGACGTCCACTGCTGGACATAGGCCTCCGCCCCAAGGCTCGCCACTCAGACCTGTACACTTAAATCTTATTACTAAAGTACAATGTAATGTACAATGTACAAGTAATTAATGGCTTAGATATTAATGTATACTTGATTAATATTTCTGATCCCGCAGTCAAACTGTACTCCAGTTTTGTGGGACAATTTTTATTCATTTAAGTGTAATTGTTCTCAATAAATAAATAAATAATCTTTTATACGACCCAGGAGACGAATGCTGTATAAATGTAAACGTCAAATGCAACAAATCAGATGTAGGTACCCGTACTGAAACACTTCTCATGCCGCCAGCGTTTCGGGCACCGTAGATGGGTCCGTTTATCTTGGCCGATTTGGCAGAAAGATTGGCTAACACACAATGATGTCGCGGTATAGTGGTTTTTGTATTTGGCTTTTGTTAGCCGTGGTGGTCTAGTGGTTCGACTTACCGCCTCTCATGCAGAGGGTCGGGGGTTCGATTCCGGCTCGCACCTCTAAGTTTACTTGCGCACGAAATTCAATTTGAATTTACTACTGAGCTTTTAGGTGAAGGAAAACAATGTGAGGAAACCTGCACGCATCTGCGAAGTAATTCAAAGATGTGTGTGAAGTCCCCAATCCGCACTGGGCCCGCGTGGGGACTATAGCCCAAACCCTCTCATGATGAGGGGAGGCCTGTGCCCAGCAGTGGGACGCAAATAGGCTGTAGAAGTAGTAGTAGTATAATAATTTTCGACCCCCATAGGGTTCGCTTCGTGAACTCGAATAGACGCTCTATGCCCAGTAGTAGGACTTAAATTAAATAGACTATTTGTAAGATAATTAAAGCGCTGTAGCTGTAACCCCAAATGGTAAATGTACCCTACAGCCATTGACCTATAATAACATATGATATGACGACGCATCGTAGCCACGCCGTTTCGTCGCCTAAATAGTTTTTATTTGTTTTCATGACGCATTGGCGTTAGCTGTAAAGTCATGGTAAACTTTTTATAAATAAATAAATAAATAAATAAATATGGACGAACAGTGCCTAACAGAATATGTCAAAATATATGGAGCAAACTGACATTTGAAAATACTTACGTTCCAATATGCTAATAACGCCTCTTTATAATATGTGTCAAGATAAATATTTTATACAAAAATAAACCTAACACTATAAGATTTAAGTGTCAAATTTACTGAGCGCCAAACGGGTGCCCGAACTGTTTGGGCATCCGTTTTGATGGGCCATTTTTCTCCGGCTGATTGTGAATCCTTACTTATAATAGATCAATGCCTACAGCTCGCTACAACAATTAGTTTCCTCAGTTTTAATTTAAACGCTTAATTACTTTAAAGTATAAAATTGCCAAAAATACCACACCATCTGACTTGTTCTTATCACATTTTTCTCCATCAGAATTAAGGCCGTTCCTATACCCAACGCAGCCGTCACTGTCACTCGTGCAACGAGTGAAAGAGAAAGCGCTACGCACAAAACGCCCGATTTAGTTCGTTTTTAACATGTTTTAATTTCTATAAAAATACAGTCTAGAAACATGGCATTTATAAAGCTGATCTTACATGAGCAATTTGACGATGCTGGGTCAGGGAACGGCCTTAAGCCATAAGTCTACATAATCCTGACATAAAAGGCTCCTGCGGTTTCTATATAGTAGGAGATACGGCCTAACGTAGGCTACGGTATATATTCCATATACCCTCATCTGTTATTTAAGGGATACAAGTTTAAATGGTAGATAATGAGTATATTAATAAATTTCAAGTGGTTTACCTAATTAAATATTAGGAAATAAGGTATGAAAAAAAAATGGAATACCTCTTTTCTTTTATAAATTATAAAATAATTTCCACGGGTCAAATCAGTTTTTAAATACTTATTTAACAGCTATAGCTGTCTATATGTATAGTATCATTCGAGTACGCTAATCGGGATGACGACAGGGTGAAGAAATTGAAATTCTAATTAGTCCGTCAGTCAAGTAATAAAAAAATATTAGACACGTATTTTTTGTTTTATCAAATTAACAAAGAATGACTAAGTTAAAACGCATTAAAGTTGGAGAGTGGGGGCTAACTACGTCACCGTTAGGTATAAATCGAACCTAACCGTGACATTTCAACTCAATATATCTCCGTATAAGTTTGATTACGTGAAAAAAGAAAAAATACGTGTCCAATACTTTTCAATAATCTTCCTGATAGACTAAGGAAAAAATGTTGTCGTTATCCCTATTGTAAGACTACGCGGGACGAAATCGCGGGCAAACGGCTAGTTTATTTATACTACTACTACTACTACAGCCTATTTGCGTCCCACTGCTGGGCACAGGCCTCCCCTCATCATGAGAGGGCTTGAGTTTATTAATAAACTCAATTATCATGTAAACTAAGGTTGCCTCAAATAACAGATGAGAGCATTATTATTCCTTAGGCCGCATTTCCCACTACCAGGAATAATCGCTTTTTGCAAGGCCTGTCTAAATTATGCAGTTCTCATAAAGAACAGTAAGGCTTACGCACAGCCTGGGGAGTATGCGTAAGCGGGATTGGGAATTTTAGCTTAAATACGTAACGGGAAACTTATGAGCTTACTAACCGTTTGCCCGCGACTTCGTCCCGCGTAGACCTAGAATTTGAGTACCCGATGATACTATACATACTCGTATAGATAGTTACAGTTGTAGAAGTGTTGAAAAAATCGATTTGACACTTAGAAAACCCGTTCCCGTGAAAATATCGGGATAAAAAGTAGCCTATGTTATTCCCAGGGTCTCAAACTATGTCCATACAAAATTTCATCCAAATCGGTCCAGTCCTTACGACGTGAAGAGAAGACAAACAAACACGCTTTCACATTATTTATAATATTGGCAAGGAGTATGGAAGTAAGGATATTTATAGCAAGTTATACTATCATCAGCATTCAGACCGGTCTTGTGCCACTCGCATCCACCGCGTTCCCGCGAACTTCACCAGGTCGTCGCTCCATCTTGTTGACGGCAAGTTATACTGGGTTGATCAAAATCATGCTTAGAATAAGCATGATTATAGGTTTGCTTTTTCTTTTCCAGCATAGTGAGAAAAAACAATGAAATATTTAATTTTATATTTTTTTCGCCTTGTAACTTGGTTAATACTGAGCGATAAATAAAAAATACCAATGGATTCAGGAAAAGTGCGCGCAACGGAATATCGTGAATTTGTTTTGATTTAGGTACCCGTATACACATATTTACGGTTAGTATCTATGGACAGTTATCAAATATACTCAACAGCAATGAAAACGGGTCACTTTCACGAGAGGGTCGGGGGTTCGATTCCGGCTCGCACCTCTAAGTTTACTTATGTGCGAAATTCAATTTGAATTAACCACTATGATTTTCGGTGAAGGAAAACATCGTGAGGAAACCTGCACGCATCTGCGAATTAATTCAAAGATGTGTGTGAAGTCCCCAATCCGCGCTGAGCCCGCGTGGGGACTATAGCCCAAACCCTCTCGTGATGAGAGGAGGCCTGTGCCCAGCAGTGGGACGCAAATAGGCTGTAGTAGTAGTAGTAGGTAAGTTGTAGTTTACGTATTGAATAAGACTGGAGGCTCAGAAATGAAGAACTGAAAATTCATACTAATATTATAAATGTGAAACTGTGTTTGTTTGTTTGTTTGTTTATTTGTCCTTTCTTCACATCATAATTATGAGAAGGTTCATAATTATATTAGAGCTGGACTGATTTGGCTGAAATTTGGTATGGAGATAGTTAGAGACCCTGGGAATAACATAGGATTCAGAACTTTTTATCCCGATATTTCAACGGGAACGGGTTTTGCTACCGGTAAACCCAACTTTTTTTAACTATAACTATGTACATATATGTATATTGGGTAGGCAAATGCTAAGTCTACGCGGGACGAAGTCTCGGACATCAGCTAGTATGATTATTATTATTAAGAGACTACTGTGTCCCACTGCTGGGCAAAGGCTTCCCCCCACTTTTTCCACCGTTCTCGATCTTGAGCGCCATCTGACCAGTCCTTTAATTTAAATAATAATTTAAAGGACTGGTCAGCTAGTATGATATAATACGAAAAAAACTGCTTAGAGGATTCAAATGTAGGCTCTAGCTAGAGTCTTGGCTAAGCAGCTCTAATTACACTAGGTATAGTAATAGTACTTTATGGTAGCGACTTGGAAGGAAACCTTTAATTTCGACTTACCTCTCATGCAAAGTTTGCTTACCTATGTGTAAAATTCAATTTGAATTCACTGGGCTTTTCGAATGAAACGTTAATTACCTAATTCAACCCAACTAGCAAATTATGCTCTTATAGTACTCTTCAAGCCTATTTTTATTGCGCTTATAAAGTACTTGTAGCTATCTACAAACCTGGATTTGGGCACACTTATAGGAGCATTTGTTTTTGTAACAGTCTTATAATCTACTTACAGAATGCTATTAAGTCCTATAATATGCTCGTAATAGCGTTGAAGAAGTACAAATAGTCCTATAATGTATACTCAAAACCTTTATAAGTACAATTGCTCTTGTAAGTGTCTGTGACAAGCTCTTTATAAGATTAAAATAGTAAATGTCAGTACATCTTGCAAATGTGGTTTAGTGTTTGTGTTGTGAGTGATTTTTGGAATTAAAAAGGTAAGTACAATATCTTTTTGACATAATACTAATATTTATCGTAGCCGGTGAAAGTAGGGATGTGAATATAGGATTAATAGAGAATGAATTAGTGGGGAAGTGATATTCATCGTTAAAATATAGTATTTTAGAAACATATTTTAAAAGCGCTTCCAAAATTTCATCATTACACCATTCTTTTAATAAGTTTATTACAATATATTGCAATAAATATCCGCCATAACAAAAACTGGTTTAAATGAGAGCGTTTTAAGTCTATTATAAGTGTAATAGCGCTTATTCAAACTATTATAAGAACATCATGCCCTCCATGTTGACATTAATTAGGGTTCCTCATAAATTCAATATAAACACTTCTAACCCATGATTTTTTTACAGTTTATAATTTTAAAATGATATTTTTGGTCTTGAATGTTTTGTCTGACTGACTTGATATTATAGGTACTAGATTTTGCCCGCGATTTTGACTTCGTATGCGCGTAAACATTAACATGTATTTAACTTTTTTTTCCGTTCACGTGGGCATTTCGAGAAATCCTCTTTAGTGCTCTCATACACTAAGTTCACAGTTCATTGAGGACTACATTATATGTGGCACGTTATACTTCACGGCCAGAGATTTTTATCTTTTTCACTTTCTTCGTTATCTTCTTCTGTGTAATTTTCTTTGTCGAAATCTTCACCTTTTTTATTTTCATCTTCACTTAAATTATCTAAATTATTTGATTCTACGGGACCCTTTCTTAATAAAGTTCCCGTTTGATTCAGTGGGTCAACTCTTATAATAGCATCAATCAAGAGTAGATACGTTTTTGAAATCTTATTAAGGTTCTCCTCAAGAATGTAATAAGAGCTATTACTCTTATAAAGGTTCTGCTTAAGAATGTTATAAGAGCTATTACTCTTATAAAGGTTCTGCCCAAGAATTTTATAAGAGCTATTACTCTTATAAAGGTTCTGCACAAGAATGTAATAAGAGATATTACTCTTATAAAGGTTCTGCTCAAGAATGTTATAAGAGCTATTACTCTTATAAAGGTTCTGCTCAAGTGTGTAATAAAACCTTATACTCTCACCGAATGCTACTATTGGAGCTGAAAAATTACAAAGACTATTTGTCTTGTAACATGCACTTATAAGATATCATCTCCTATAACTGTCTTATAACGTACTCCTATAGTAATCTATAAAGCTTTGTTATAAGAACAAGTGATCTTGAGTTATTGCTCTCATAACGCTCTTAATAAGAGCTTTTACTCTTATAAAGGTTCTGCTCAAGAATGTTATAAGAGCTATTACTCTTATAAAGGTTCTGCTCAAGTGTGTAATAAAACCTTGTACTCTCACCGAATGCTACTATTGGAGCTGAAAAATTACAAAGACTATTTGTCTTGTAACATGCACTTATAAGATACCATGTCCTATAACTGTCTTATAACATACTCCTATAGTAAACTATAAAGTTTTGTTATAAGAACAAGTGATCTTGAGTTATTGCTCTCACAGCGCTCTTAATAAGAGCTTTTACTCTTATAAAGGTTCTGCTCAAGTGTGTAATAAAACCTTATACTCTCACCGAATGCTACTATTGGAGCTGAAAATTTACAAAGACTATTTGTCTTGTAACATGCACTTATAAGATACCATGTCCTATAACTGTCTTATAACGTACTCCTATAGTAAACTATAAAGCTTTGTTATAAGAACAAGTGATCTTGAGTGTAACAAGACTTATAGCTTAACCTTGTAGTACACTACAAGCCTATTTATAAGAACACGAGATCTTGAGTATAACAAGACTTCTGGAATGCCAATATAAGAGCGAAAGTCTTTCTCAGTGCACTTACTAGACTATTATGAGAATTGGTAGTCTTATAATTTTGATTATAGGACTACTTTGCTAGTTGGGAAGGATGTGAAGTCCCCAATCTGCAATGAGTGCGCGTGGGGAAACCCAAATCCTCTCGTGGCATGAAGAGGCCTGTACCCAGCAGTGGGACGTAACATGGTGATGAAATGAACGCGTGTGCTCGTGGTTTGGACCAACCAGTTCGTCGCAGCGAGTCGGTTACCGCGAGTTATAGCTTCTGTTATTAGGTTTTTTCCCGTGGACAAACGGATTTATTATATTTTGCCTATTAAATAAAATCTATTACGGCATGGTAACTTAGTTGTCATGTCGTCCCCTGTGACGTGCTTAACATTAGGTTTTATTGGCAAACGGTCGCCATTTTCTGAAGCGCAATTCGTAAAAGGTTTTAAGGTTACTTGCTTGAAATTGAATGAAGTTATTTTTTATATTTTGCGATACAAATTACGACTGTTTTGTTAGAAATAATAAGGACCGGGTGACATGGGTTTTTTAGAGTTCCGAAGTCTAAAGCTGTAATTTGGCATGAATATACGTATTAGTTACGCTTACAAAATGTTACAATAAAATTTTGAAATATATTTTTTTATAGGGTGCCTCCCCTACTCGTAAAGTGGGGATGTATTTTTTTCTTGCGTACCCCCTGGTGTGGCGTTGAATAGGTCTTAAAAAAATATTGTAGGTTTGTTAAAACCATTTTTCGATTAAGTGATGCGTTTATGAAATATTAAGCTTTAAAGTGTTATTTTTTGTTTAGAGTTAGTCACGTGTCACCCCCAGTATTATTCCTAGAAACTTTGTTGTCTCTGTTTCTTCTATTTTTATATCTTTAAAAGTTACTATTAAGTTTGAAATTTTGTTTGTTCTTTGCTTAAAATTCATGATTTTTGTTTTCACTAAGTTAATTTTAAGGTTGTTAACGTATAGCCAGTCAACGACTGATTCAAGCGTTCGGTTAATGTCAGATTGGTATGTATGTATCTGTTGTCCGTTAATAATTACTGTGCTGTCATCAGCAAAGAGGACCATAGGATATTCAATGGCTTGTGGGAGGTCATTAATGTAGATGAGAAACAAAAGAGGGCCTAATACACTACCCTGTGGGACGCCGTATTTGATTTCTCTAAAATCAGACGAGTAAGTAACTTCAGTTTTTGTGATTTGACAAATGCTATTGATTTGTGTTATTTGTCTACGTTTGCTCAAATACGATTTTATTAAACTGTGAATGTTGCCTCGAATTCTATATCTATATAATTTATCTAGTAATATATTATGATCTACACAGTCAAATGCCCTGGTCATATCTATATACAGCGCACATACTGGGTTCCTTTTATCTACATTACACATTATAACTTTTAGTAAATCAAAAATAGCCATATTTATACATTTATCTTTACGAAATCCTTTTTGTTCATAGGCAAATGAACTATTTTTTTCAAAAAATTAGTAAATAGCTTTGTAAAATACTCTCTCAAAAACTTTTGCGAATACAGATACAATTTTGTTTTTTCAAAATGTTTTCTCTTGGGTAGGCACTGAAGAACAAAAATGAGACGTACACATCTAATATTTCAAGCCACTTTGCTCGCTACCCTTACCCGGGGGACAAAAAGCGCATTAACGCCATGTTCTCTCAATATAGCCTTAGATCTTAGATTACAATACCACAGTATTAAGAACCACCTACAGTACTGTAGTCCTACTCCTTTGTAGTTAATGCATGCCGCCACAACGTATACCTAGGCACGCCAACTCAGTCCAGGGGTCAGGGTTGTCTCAACAACAACAAAACAACTTACAACAAACAACAAAAAATAATTTATGTGGAGTTTTGAAATAAATAATTCTCACTCTCATTCTAATTCATTCTTTAAATATTTTCTATAAAAGTGTTGATTCAAAAATGAAAAAATATGTGCCAGTCTCGTGAAAATTGGTAGAATTTGCCCTTCTGTACACAGAATTAGTAAGCTCTTTATATAGCGACGGTGGCATGACATATGACGTCATATGGACAACACGTACCAGTTACCCCTAGAACAAGATTTTCTCGAAACGTAATGAACAAAAAAAACCTGAAACATTTTATTGAATCCTTTAGACACGGTTTTCGAATAAGGCCTTACTAAAAAAAAAAGTCAATTAGAGGTCTACTAATAGCTGCGCTCGCCGACCCTGCCGCTCGCTTCCCCGCGCCCCGTGACTGTTGTCCCGCGCATGTAGGTACAAGAGTTGTCCGACTGTTAAGTTAATAATATTAAGACTGTGACAATACTTCACACAAGTTTTAACTCGCTGTGCCGCATACTTAGGGTTTACTCAGAAATTCTGTGTAATGAGATATCGCTAAGTTAATTCTCAAAACTTTAAAGTTGAAAGGTCGTGGTTCAATTTACGAATAATCAATTATTAAAGTTCGTTTGTAATATGTGAGATAAATATTTTGTAATTTCACTCTTTGACGGTTGAATGCATTTTGATAATGATAACGAAGTAGTAACAAAATATATATTTTTATTTTTTTAGGGTTCCTCCACACATCTTTGAATTACTTACTTCGCAGATGCGTGCAGGTCAGGTTTCCACACAATGTTTTCCTTCACTGAAAAGATCAGTGGTTAATTCAAATTGAATTTCGCACGTAAGTAAGTAAACTTAGAAGTGCGAGCCGGAATCGAACCCTCTGCATGAGAGGTGGTAGGTCGAACCAGTAGGCCACCACGGTTTCTTGACGGGTGTTTTACGGTACCTAAAATATTCCAAACGATTTGAGATATGGGCAATTGGGCATAGTTTCATTGCTGCCTGCGTCTACTGGCTGATAAATCGTTCAGCTAGCTGTCAGCGTGTGACCGCTAAACATTAGCAAGAAGCCGTGAAGTTAGTTTTGGAATAGTTGTTTGAAAGTTTTGGAGCATAGACGATACGTGAAAAGCGATTTTAGTCAGTCCAGCCTATTTACTAGCCTATCCCGCGACTTCGTATGCACATTTGTATTGCATTAAGTCCGCCAATTAAATACATTTTTATGTGCAATGAATTTTATACATATAAATAAATATGTACAAAATTATTTTCCGTGCCTTGTGCACGAAGCGGTAATTGACGCAAAACCGACTACCAAATAAGGGTCAACAAATGCGATACCCGCCGAGGTAATTGAAACATCATCAGTTCGAACTAAATATTCGACGGTTAAAGCTGAATTAATGATCAGGATATACTACTATGATTCGAAATTTAACAAGTACTTAATTTAATTTCACGCTCATGTCCTATCTAATTATGATCAAAATTCAATGCTAGTAAATATTGGCTTAGCGTGCGGAAACGCCTCGTTAGCGTACATATACGCAATAGTCATTTAGGTACCTATTGCACAACGCGAATTAACTTTATGTTTATTTGACACCAATGCTATGTGTACTATCAAACAAGAAACAAGAAACTGACTGATTGATTCGCGTCCAGCAGAAACTACTGACCGAAGAAAGCTGATATTTGGCATGTATGTTTGAGAGTTAAGTCTGTATGTTTGACAGCTGTCTCAGCACGCACACATGCGTTGAGAGTTAAATTGGTGGTGCTTTTTTAATACTTTCCAAATACATTGAAGCGTTTTGAATTGTGGAGGGGCACTTCTTATCGTAGATCATCTCTACCTACGGGAACGAGAAAAAATGCGACCTACGCTGGTTATACCATGTTTTTCTTCGGTACATACTTCTACTATTTTTTCCGTTCATCTGTGATAGCATGATTTGTTGAGCAGTCATCAAATTTATTCATTCATTCATTCGTCTTATAAATCGATGAACGCCGGCTGCGCCCACGAAAAAACATGGCGCAATAGTAGCGTTACGTGACGTTATCACGTATAAAACTATCGTCCGTAAACTGATTTTACAAATTTTTGCATGGATGTTTTGTTCACATCACGAGATGGTGTAGACCGTAATTTGTTCCCATGCGAGCCCAGAAGTAAATATTTCTATGGCTCGCAGACACGTAGGTACACTAGTACATGCTCCTTTACGATGTTTTGCCTTTACCGAAGAGCTTTGTAATATACTTTGACCTTCAACATAGCTACTCAGAGAAAGTAACCGAATTCCAGAACCTTTTCAATGCGGTTAGTCAAACCACTATAGCCTACATTTGGAACAACAACCCTTCACGTACAAAGTTTGTTAAGACTCTAACTACTCACTTAATAAGTAGACTAGTTTACTAGACTTCAAGTTTCTAGCTAGACGCCCTTCTTACATACCTACTTAGAAAGTCCTCTCGACCACGATCGCTTCCAGCTGTTTCGTTTATTAGAAGAAAAACACCGGCTTTATTGAACTAACCCACAATGTTCAGATTGAATCTCCGAATAGGGGTAACTCGTAAATGTTTATTTGTTCGCCGGTAGCATTAATAACGCATTCTTACTTTATTAAAAGCACTCCGCGACTACCCAAATCTCGAAACAAGAACGCCGTAACTTCGTACATGAGTTGAAAATGTTACGCCTTTACTGGTTCTGGGACTAGTCCGCTTTGCTGGAACTAAAGGGCGTATGTTTCTATGAAATGTTGGTATTGTAACGACTTCTCGGTTGGAATTAGAATGTTACACATCTTAGGAACCTTATGTGGCCATAAACCATCGTAACATTTACATCCAGGGGTCGTTACACGGACAATTTAATCGTTCGTATAATAAAATTAATGGAAAATAACGGATCCATTACTACGGGTTTTCATAGCCAAACGGTTTAGCAGCCTTTATTTGGCGTAAGATATTCAGTAATACAATGGAAATGTTTAAAAGAAAAATAAAAACTAAGCACGTCGACAAATTGTATAAAGAGTGCCGAAAAAGATGCCTTTCAGCATAATGCAGCCAGTAGACTGTGTTTTTTCTAAAGCCTTTTATATTCTGTAATATTTTAGAAATATCTTTCAGCTCTTACAACGTTAATAGAATAAAAACCGGCCAAGAGGGAGTCGTACTCACTATAAGTGTTCCGTAGCTACCGAAATTAATTCAAGTTTATCCCATATCTCATAAACTACGTTACCGATTTTGTTCAAACTATTTTTCGTTTGAAGTTTTTGTTGAATTCTACATATACTCACTTTTTTTATATTTATCACTCTATAGTTCAAAAGGTAGTTGGGGACACACACTTTACAGCATACCATAATATTTCAGTGTGCAGTTTAAGCTCCGTTTGTGTGGAGTCTCTTAGTTATGCACAGCTGTATTCTAAATGAATACACCATACAAACCAAATCCAACTCGCGCCAAAGAATTTACAATAGCCTGAGAACCGTAACACCGCACCCTACGGTCCATTTTCGTTCAAGCTCGGCGCGAGAACAAAAGAAGATAAATATTTTCCTTTATGGAGAATCCATTGTATACACGAAATTACGAAGTGAACAAAACGGAAACATTGCAATTGCTTAAAGCTAGCAGACAAGGAGATATATGTATTGTGCGCGAGCTATAAAAGTCACCATTTTGACTGCTATTAATGGTCGCAGATTATAAAGAAGGTTGCGCGTAAGATAACACGTGTAGCAAGTGTAATAATAGTATATTTTTTATCGAGGGACTAAAATAAGCCAATATGTACCTGAGGTGGTTAGCCACCCGAGCTTTAGCGAGGGTGTCTATTTATCGGAGGGTTTATATTGACTTTTAGTCTCGAGGTGAAAATTATATTTTTCACTTCAATTGCGAGAAAAAAATAGTCAGTTTAGTTACTTACAAAAAGATTGAACTAAAACCACGTAGCGTAAGGGTGGGTTGATTCATGCATAGTTTACGGACTCTTGGTCGTTAAATATGGCCGCCGAGCTGTCATTCCATATAGAAACGTCATTTTGTCCCATAGTAAAATATTTAACGTTAACTTTAAGGAACGGTTTGTATCAACCCACCATAAGAACGTAACATTTTCGTCATGAAAATGGTCCACACACAATCTTACTTTTTTATTTTGTTTCCGCATTACAACGGTCTGTGTGAAACTGTAGGCTTATTTATTGTGATTGTTAAATTTATTTTTATTGTTGTTTCGTGTGATAATTTTTAAAGAGTGGTAAGTAATGATATTCCTTAACTTATTAAAAATTTACTTTATGCCAAAAACTAACTGTACTGGCTGTTTTAGCTTATCTAAGTCACTCAAAGTAAATTTAAAAAAAAATACTTTTACTCCCTAGAGACTAAAGAACTCACTTTAGTCCCACCTCGTAAGGCTATATTGACCTATTTTTA
Organism: Aethes cnicana; assembly: GCA_963971205.1. Classification (NCBI taxonomy): domain Eukaryota; kingdom Metazoa; phylum Arthropoda; class Insecta; order Lepidoptera; family Tortricidae; genus Aethes; species Aethes cnicana. The sequence continues at coordinate 734,373 of OZ020274.1, read as the reverse complement.
GAGCATGAGAAGTGAAAAACATATAGTCGGCCGCCGAATCCGTCTTTACGGAGTAAATAGTGCGGGGAGTGCAGGATCGTCCTAATACAACGCGACTATGCAATTATCGCGCGATTGTCAATTAGAACACCCATTCGAGATCAATATGTTTGATCGCGCGTTCGCGCGAGTGAAATTATTCGCGCCAACTTGCGATGATCACGTAATCGCGTTGTAAATATTGGTGGTACTGGGCCTCCGCGTGGATTATATCCAAAACCGTCTCTTGCTGAGACACAGGGTGGACACGGCATATTCTTGGCTCAAGTACGGAATTATACTTTGGGGAAATAGTACAGACGCCAAGGATCTTTTCATTCTCCAAAAAAAATGTATACGGATACTTAGTAACATAAAACAAACCATTAGCTGCAAACCACATTTTATCAAATTAAAAATCCTAACTTTACCTTCAATGTACATCTTTGAAATAAGCAAATTTGTAAGAACATACCCGCAGTTTTTCACAAAGTTAGTAGATCAACCACGATATTTCGAAACTAGATTTAAAAATAACCTAGCACTGAAAAAATCAAATCTAAAACTTCACTATACAGGTCCAAATTCCATGTGTATACAAATTTATAATAAGCTAAGTGATAAAATCAAGAATGAAACAACGGATAGAACGTTTAATAGTCGCCTAAAAGATTTTCTAATAGAAATAAGTTACTACACAATACAAGATTTCTTAACTGATCAAGATATACAGGGTGGAAAGATCGAATGCCACATGGATGGCAACTACCTTAAATATTGTAAACAGCACATTTTGTGTAAGGGAGACTTTCCTTTGTTTTTAAAAACAATAAATACTGCATTTAAGGATTTATGAAAAATCGCTTGCCTCAGTCGGGACTCGAACCGGTCAAATATGACAAAAAATAATGTGCTGTATTTTATGATGCAGATTGAAAGGGTTACTGATAAGGTTCATTTTTCTCAAAATAACAGATACAATCAGAATAACGGAAGGCCATGAAAATTGTAAACGAAAAATTAAAACACACAAAATAAAACAATATTCATTTAATAACCTTACTAAAACCTTGCTAACTAAAGTAGTTGTTCAAAATGAGCCCCGTGTGTTTTAATTTTTCGTTTACAATTTTCATTGCCTTCCGTTATTCTGATTGTATTTGTTATTTAGAGAAAAATGAACCTTATCAGTAACCCTTTCAATCTGCATCATAAAATAAAGCACATTATTTTTTGTCATATTTGACCGGTTCGAGTCCCGAGTGAGGCAAGCGATTTTTCATAAATCCTTAAATGTAGTATTTATTGTTTATAAAAACAAAGGAAAGTCTCCCTTACACAAAATGTGCTATTTACAATATTTAAGGTAGTTGCCATCCATGTGGCATTCGATCTTTCCACCCTGTATAAGCTTCGGTCTGCCTCTCTCCATACCTACAACAGGGTCTCACGAAACATCCTTAATTATGGATAATATATATTAATATCGTTCAAATAATTAAATAAATAGCTATGAACACCTAAAATGTCCCCTAGTTACTTTATCTTGTTAAAAAAGTATTGAAATATATTGTTAAATATGTAAATACGTAATATTTATTAAAAATTAATGTATATAATTATAAATAATATGAATATGAATAATTTATGAAGTCAGGTAGTAAATAATGTATGTTCAAAGAATAATTAAAATGTTAATGTTAAACTTGACTTGATAGCTATAGTTATAAGTAGTTTATAAGTTCCATTGTGTGCCCTAACAGGGTGTCATGCTGCAAAAACCTCTGTATACCACCAATTAATACATGACTACATTGATTGAATAAATAAATAAATAATCAAACATAAAAGCACAATTTCGAACACAATTCGAATGAAGTGTCAATGTTTGTTTGCGAGGACGTCTGTGTGCGTGCGAGGAGGTCTGTACACTTGTAAATGTGTATGTACCACTACGCGAGCCAATGATCCAATCTCCATCTCCGGATGAAACAAATGACGGTAAGGGCGAGTTGGGCGAGAGTTGCTCGCCGGCTAGATTCAGGCGGATGATCCGTGGCCTTATGTATGTAGTACTACTAAATATTCTGTGGCTGAGAGGCGGCCTTTTTTTTCGAGGGGGAAATCTTCTGTATCAAAATATTCGGTGCCTTGAGGGTATTCGAATGATGTGGGTAAATATGGACGTAAATAACTAGTATAATCAGAAGGTCGAGCCGGATTCGAACCCTCTCAGGCGGCAAGCAGCACCTGAACTTGTTCTCCTAACCTTGTTAACTAGGCAATCGAGCCTGAACTTGTAATTTGTTTTGCCGTGGTTTGCCGGCACGCGAAGGCCGGAGGAATTAACTAACTGACCTTTAGTCTTATAAAGAAAGCGTTAACAAGGGTATGTTTTGAGAACGTGTGTACCGAAAACAAGAAGATCTGTATAATTTTGTAGCCTATTAAAAGTGACGATCAATACGATTTTTTTTTCGTCTCGGCACAGCGAAATAGATTAACATTTCATAAGTAGCATTATGGTGCGTTTACATAAACGGCGTTCAAAACGACATTCACGGGCGCGTTCACAGGCACGGGTGTGTAAACAGGCTGATTTTGAACGCGCTCGTGAACGTGAACGTGAACGCCGTCGATCGGTCGGCTGTCGGTTTCCTATCGGTTGTTCGGCAAAGATCATTGTCTATTTACATACACGGCGTTCAAAACGACGTTCAACGGGCACGTTTACGAGCCCGGGCGCGTGTATGTAAGTGCACTATATTAGATGTTTCTTTCAATTTAATTTGAGAAGTCGTATAGTTGCGGGCAAACGGCTGGTCATCTATAAATCGCTAGCATTTTCACTTGCACTCGCTTACATTTCGTAATGCATCTTAAAATCGCTTGACTTTACGAACCGCCAACCAACTTGGCATCCGGCGGCTATAACTCATTCCCAGATCCGAAAACTACCTCCATATTCATGACGTTTTAAATCCGAGCCAAACTTAATTAGCTCAGCATTTGTCAAAGTCAAGTTTTTCTGAAGTTGGACCTGATCCAAAGTCAGTCTTTACGGAGAATTTTAAGCTCCGTTTGACAAAGACATTGACTCTAATAAATCACTTTATACAAAGTGAGTCGCATTGTCTATTACTTTTATGTCTTTTGTAATTCTTAATTTTAGGCTGCAGCTGGAGCGTTGTGGCTCCTAGCCACAGCATCATGCTGAGCTGTCCAGCCCTTTCGGCTGATCGTTATATTTGCTGTTTTTTTTATAAAGTGTATTTCTTTTATTTTTACGCCGAATAAACCATTCTTATTCTTATTCTTATTCTTATGCGACTGAACCTATGAGGTAATTACAGGAGCGAGAACCAATTTCTAAATTTATTTTTAACAGTTCAATTACAGAGGTTGTTACAAAAATGCAATACGGAAACCTTGCATTTTATCTGCACTACAGAGTCATCAATTACACCAGTAGCTATTTAGTTGTAACACTATGTGATTGTAAACATCCCAGCTGATTCTTAATATAATATTGCTTAAAATTGAGATTTACATTAAAATTTGTTTTATTACTGGCTAATCAAAAATTAAAATATTTCTTTTACCATGCTATGTTCCCTTTGATGTTTGTCATTTCTTTAAAATAAAGTAATTCCCAACAAAATTGAGTTCAAAGATGTGAGGCCGAAGGTCGTTTTCGCTCACAATACAAAAACGTTCCACATTTATCTCTTTTTATCATAAGGTTAGTTAAAGATTTGAGCTTTTTATCCCCCTCAACCTCGTCGTAAGGACGTAAACTTTGATTACAAGTGGTCACAATGATAGTTAAACTTATTAGTTACTCCTTCCAAGGCCACTTGCTCTTGCTGCAAAAATGTATAACCTGATAAAAACATACTACACACTCTTATAATGAGCAATAATAATATGTAATATAACTCGTGGATGACCTAATAAATATTTATTAATAACCAAAATAAAACCAAAACAATTCCTTTTCACCCATTTCAAAATTTATAAAGGCATATTTGTAGACAACAACATTTTTGGAAGTTATTTTAGACAGTAAATTAACTTTGCAAAGAGCTCAACCGTTCGCCTATGCATTATAGAAAATCTGCAAAGCTACAAATTCGACGCTGCTGTCTCAACAGCATACTACTAATTCGTTACATCGACGACGTTGCGCTATCTACTTCTCGGGGGACACTCAAAGAATTAATCTTCAAAACCCA
>OZ020274.1:635091-729920 GCA_963971205.1 Aethes cnicana | reverse complement strand
AGCAGTTGTGGCTTGGTTTAAATGTGAATGGTGTTAAGATTGCTGTGGGAACGGCGTATCGACCGCCTTGGCAAGATGTGGACACATTTATAGACGCGATTAGCGAGACTGTTTCGTCCTTTTCCAAATACGATTATGTAATTTTATTGGGAGATTTTAACATAAATTTATTAAATACAGATCATAATACAAAAAAAATTAAAGACTTTCTCACGTGTCTTAGCCTTAACCAATTCGTCGACCTTCCCACTCATTTCACCGATCATAGCGAAACGCTCATAGATCTCGTTTGTTCAAATCATCCAGTTCTCAACCTACAAGTCAATCACATTCCCAGTCTGGGTGGTCACGCATTCATCACCTTTCAAATTAATGTCAAAAAAAGTAAATTGCCACCTAAAGTGATAACGTATAGACCTTTAAAAGATGTTGATGTAGAAGTATTCAACAGGCGCATCAATATTATACCGTGGGACCTGTTGCAAAATCTCGACGTCAATTCTATGGTCGAGACATTTAATAAATATACTATAGCGTTATTTGACGAATTTGCTCCTATTAAAACAGTGCTCATTAAAGAAAATTCATACCCGTGGATTACGTTTACTGTAAAAGAAATGATGAAACTACGTGACGAAGCACACACTCGTTGCAAAATAACTAAATCAGACGCACATGTCAAATATTACAAAGAATTAAAATCTGTGGTCAATTCTGCTCTCTACACAGAAAAAACCGCTTATTTTAATCAACGCATTAATTTTAACCTGCAAAATCCACGAGCTTTATGGAAAAGTATAAAAAAAGATGTTGTTGATTTTAAACGCAAGGATATAGAATTGCCTCCGCATTTGAGTGACCCCAATCATATACATTCTCAGTTTAGTGATATTACTGGCAGTAATGACATAGATATCTCTCTTTTAACTAGATACGAATTTGACAGATTCTGTTCCTCTGAATTTTCTCTTGAAACGGTGACTGAAACATCAGTATATAACATTATTAAATCACTATCCACAAACGCACAAGGAACGGATCGCATCTCCGTAGATATGATTACCTTGACGTTACCGAATACTCTGTCTATACTAACTCAAATAATAAATAAGTCTCTTCGTACTGGAGTTTTCCCAGATTTATGGAAAGTTTCTAAAGTTATACCCATCCCAAAAGTACAAAATCCTTTAAATTATAAAGACCTTCGCCCGATAAGTATTTTACCATTTCTATCAAAAATTATTGAAAGAGTAGTTTCACTGCAATTGACAAAGTATCTTGAGACCAATAATATACTACCCTCGAAGCAATCTGGATTTAGGAAATCTCGTAGCACCACGACAGCCCTGTTGGACGTAGTCGACGATATCTTGACTGCTCAAGACTGTGGTGAAGCCACGGCATTGGTTTTGTTGGATTTCTCGCGGGCCTTTGACACAATTCATACAACATTACTTCTATCAAAACTCGCCTTCTATGGGTGTGATCCGAACGCTCTCAAATGGTTCGCGAGTTATCTAACGGGCCGCTCACAATTTGTTGAAGTTCGGGATGAAAATGGCAAGATATCCGTCTCTACTACTAAGCCAATGATTACAGGCGTACCGCAAGGCTCCATTTTGAGTCCACTCTTATTTATTTTATACAGTTCTGATATCACAAATACCATAGAAAACTGCAATTACCATTTATATGCCGACGACCTACAACTATATCTTTCTTTCAAACCTTCTAATACCACAACAGCAATAGATAAATTAAATTCGGATTTGGAGCATATCGCTCACTGGTGTAGTAAAAATCATTTAGTATTAAATTCAAATAAGTCTAAATGTATGCTGTTCGGCACAAAAAAACAAATTAGAGATGTTACAACTTTTAAACCGAATATTTCTATAAGGGGAAACCTACTAGAACGTGTATCTGAAGCCCGCAATTTAGGTCTATTGATAGATCTGAGATTCGAAAAACATGTCCAGGAGCTTATGCGAAACTGCTTTTTTAGATTAAAAGTTCTATATAGACTCCGTGAATTTATCAATGTTGACATGCGCATACGCTTATGTGACTCCCTTATTCTTTCAAAATTGAGTTATGGCGATGCTGTTTTCGGTGAATGTCTTTTGGCACGCACTCGTAAAACAATGCAACGCATACAGAATGCCTGTGCCCGTTTTTGTTTTGATGTTCCTAGCAGATCACGAATTACCCCGTTTTTAAACAGCAATAATTTGATTAATATGAGTGCCCGCCGTACCTACATTACACCTGTCTACTTTGCTTTTTGGAATTCTACACACAAAAGAACCATCCTATTTATTTAAAAAAGTTAAATTTCCGCAGGCTAAAGTAAGAGACGCTTTGTATCTACTTTTTCCTCAACATAAGACTGCCGCCTTTCGTGGTAGCTTCCTCTACGCTGCTACGAAGTGTTGGAACAACTTGCCACCGCCAATCAGAAACTGCAAGTCAGTTTTCTCTTTTAAGAAAAACCTCAAAAAGCTTCTGATTGAGCTTCAAATGGCCAACACTTAGGCGGTAGTTCATGTAGAATTTATATATGTACCTATATATTTATGTCTGTTTTATATTATAAAATCTATCTGGTCACTCTAGCTTCTAGGTCTCTCTAGCAAATCCTACGATACACATACAGTCATTCATACCTATTTACCATCACATCTAACCTACACTCACACGGACACCCACACGTACACACTCACACTGGGTCCTCTGAAAACCAGCGTCGGAACGTCTAGGCGTTTTTCGACCAAACCTGAGAGGATACCTTTTTCAAAATTTTCCGTATGTTAAGTAATTAAGAATAAGGTAAAATTTGTAATTAGTTTTAAGATAACATATGTGGAATTTTGAAATAAATAATTCTCATTCTCATTCATTCTCATTCTCATTCGTATTGCATTAGGTAAATCATTTTCAGCTAACTAAACGAGATGTATGCAGTTTGCTAGTACTGATAGTTCATGGTATGCTTCACTATCTCATTATATCCATAATATATTATATCCATTATTCCACATACATTGCATTGCAACATTGAAAACGTAAGTTATAATTTCCTTGTTTCTGATTACAACTAGTATTGCAATCAAATCTATGAGCTTGATTTTGTGGCTTGTTTACGACTTTTTTTTAATTTATTAATCAGAAATAATATACACGGTAAATACACTTTAGATTTTCGCCAAACTGCATAACAGTTTGTTGGCGAATAGTACACTCTTACATTATAAAAACCTCACAGATTCTGAAATACTTAATAACTATATTTAAATATACACTAACATGCATAATAATAATAATAATAAAACTAAACCTACTGAACCGAACCTACTGCGGATAGTGTGAAGCGTAGTTATATCTACCTATATTTACTTTAAATAAAACCCAGCAGAAAATCATACGCGTTGAAAACGTTTATAAAGAATCGACGTCTTGCCAAGCGTTTCAGAAAATGGCGCTCTTATTTTAAGTAGTTTACAGTCAATTCTCAATTTCCTGGAGCCACGCCAATTCAGAGAACACACAGCACTGACAATACAAGAATTTGTAGCTTCCATAAATGGTTAATACCGCGCTTTTAGTGCCACAAAGCTACCTTTGCCGGGAGCCAAAATTAGATCTCATACAACTTAGAGTCATCTTCTTGAAGGAGTACTACATCCAACTGCAAACACTAGTTGGTAAAGGTTTACGAGCTGCTATAATATGAAGAACCTGAACAAAGTTATCTGAAGTTATTGTATGAATGTTAATTGAAACATATGTCTTTGTTGAAGTACTTTGTTGAATTGACTATATAAACTATATACTTTCTGTTAACAGTTAACCACGACCGTATTTACTGTTTCTACCTTAATAAACTTTATCTCCCACATTAAAATCCTACCTTATTCGGTTCTAAGAATGATTATTTCTAAGAACGCCTAAACTGTGAAAGTTTTGCACTAAGGATAGCCAATGAAATAAGTACAAACTATGGTTTTACAAAACGGAAATTCCTGGCAACGCCTACTGATGAGTGATTATTACAAATCACAATTAAACAAGCGGCCCTAAGAGGCACACAGGAATGAAAGTTATATTACTAGAAGAGTATTAAGTATGAGGCCTACCGACAGCTCGTCTCCCGGTTCGCGGGCGCCACTCGAGAACTTGGAGCGACGACCTCGTGAAGGTCGCGGGAAACCGGTGGAAGCAAGTAGCACAGGACCGGTCTGAGTGGCGAGCCTTGGGGGAGGCCTATGTCCAGCAGTGGACGTCTTTCGGCTGAAATGATGATGATGATGATGATGATGATTAAGTATGAATGTGGATGGATAATGGAGGTAGAGGCAGGCCTAGGAAGGTGTGGATGGATTGCGTGAAAGATGATAATTATGGATATAAAAGACGTCAGAAGGTACAGATACTGCGGCTGATCTAGGAGCGAATGGAAGAAGAAGACATGTTGCGTCGACCCCACGTGACGTGGGAAAAGGGCAAGGGAATGATAATGACAAGCGACCATAGGCGACATTTTAACTCTTTTTTTATCAGGGGGGCACATACCTAAAGGGTTAGGCAGAGATCAGAGAGACCGTCAGAGGTTCTTCTATATATTTGCGACTCTGACATATTTCTCTCGCTTCATTCTACTTTCATTCCATAATACACTCCCGTCGGCTTAGAATACTTTGGAATAAAAAAACCGTTGTATAAAAAACGACATTAAGTATATTATCTGTGGCGGTTTTAATACGTGAGCTATTTCACAAGTCACTACCAGCGTTAACTGAAACGTTCATCTAAATTGACCTTTCCGGCTAAAGTTCGAATCCGGAACTGGCTCGTCCGGATTAATCGAGTCAAATGCACGAGTTTGGCACATCCGAGTGCCACTCGCTAATCTTGCAGGCTTACCGGCTTTTTCCACGGGCTAACAACCTTTTTGTTTCAAAAGCTATTATCGATGCGCACTTAATAAACTTGAAAAACCTTTTACCTGAAAAAAAATTAGCAGAGGATTTGTTCTCCACTGTCTTCTACCCGCGGCTTCGTCCGCGTGAAATTTCCTTAGAGCGTTCCCGTGGGAACTGTGCTTTTTCCGGGTAAAAAGTAGCCTAGAAATATGGTTCTTCTTCTTTTTCTATGGGGTCGAATTCCCAAAAATTCTTTTTAGCGGGTTTCCGAATTTCAGTCCGATCCGTCCAGTAGTTTGAGCTGTACGTTGATAGGTCAGACAGTCAGTGATCTTTTCCTTTTATATGGATAGTACGAGTATAAGATTTTCTTCGTGGTTTTTTTGTTGGATCCTGATTTTCCCCATTAAATAGGGCGCTTTTTTACGCACCGCTGTCCGACCCGTGAAAATCTCTCCGAAATAGATAGCCTCTATGCAAATAACGGTTGGGAGCCCATATACTTACCACTACTTATTTTCATAGTTGGGTAACACTCCAGTGATCTAAAATACATCCCCAAGGTTCGCACTAAAACGCACATGTCGTCAAAAAGCAATATCAAACAGTTACGATTAAACCTCGTATCTTACAGTTTTGGAAACACAAAAACACTATACAGCTTTTGGTATACGGTTCTTTATGGGAGAGCAGTTTAGATAAGATAGGAGATGAATGATGTTGGTATGCCTCCGCGCCTGAAATGCGAATGGGACGCATCCAATCCAATTGACAAAGAGATATATACACGTCGGTATATATAATATTCTTGCTTAGTGGGAATGTTAGTGGAAATGTATGGAACGTGACGTAAGGACGGATTTTTTTTTTATAAGTGGAAGGAGAAATATTTGTACACGAAGATAAAGTATTATAATTAAGTCGATCCTACGAGTACTTACCAGTTAATGTTTGAGCGCACTTTAAAATCACCGATTGTGACTGATTGTTCTATCGTAAAATTCTGAAGTAGATACAAAATTCAATCCTTAATTGGCAAAATACGGGCCCTTTTGCACGTCAGTAATGAATTTACCAGCGCTTCCAAGGCCCTACTATACCATATCCACCATCATATCCATGTTTGAAAAGAATCTTCGCAACAATAGCGGAATGCCTTTCTTCAAAAGATGTGTTCCAAATTGATATGAAATTTCGAGGCAAATTCAAATATGGAAGGTTAACTTTCGTATACAGAAAGGTCACTACTACAATAGACGAGGTCCTTTTTTTTAAGTTTTACTAGATTTTGTCGTAAACAAAAAACGATGATGCGTACAGTAATGAAACCTGCACGCATCTGCGAAGTAATTCGAATATGTGTGTGAAGACCGCACTGGGCCCGCGTGGGGACTATAGCCCAAACCCTCTCGTGATGAGAGGAGGCCTGCGCCCAGCAGTGGGACGCAAATAGGCTGTAGTAGTAGTAGTAGAAAAGCATCATAAATGATTTGTATAACACATACAATTGTGTAAAATACCTATTATCTTTCTCTTGAAAACATCATTTGAATTATATGTAGCTGCGATAACAAAGAAGTTTGAGTAAATTATTTTACATCACCCTTGGCCGTAAAGTGGGATTTTCTGCCCGCTACGCGGAGAGAAAATCTCACTTCTTGGCCAAGGCAAGACGTAAAACTTTTGACAAACCACGGGCGGTAATTCGTAAAGCCCCAGATCGCATATTTATGGCCCTCACCTCCGGTTCGGGCCACAGAAAATTGCGATCTGGGACATTTACGAATTCACCACCCTAGGTCTGTAATGTACTATTTCATCACACTTGCTCGAAAACGATATCATTACAGGCAGGCAAAGCGGTCGCTAAGGCCCATATTATGGCCACGGGCTTCGAGATTTCTTATGAGCCCACCGGCCGTAATGTATTTTTTTTCCAATTGTTTTTTCTGAAATAATACAAACTAAAATGTAAAATATTCTTTTCTCAAACATGCAATGAAATATTGATGTTACATTCTTCTTATTAGTCTGGGAAGTATCACGTTTCAGGCGCGGCTAGACAATTGGTCTATAATGAAATTTCATACAAACGTTGCAGGCCTAGGCCGGCAACTCGCATTTTTTTTAAATTTCCATTTGATATATTTGTGACACAGCATCTTGGCATTCGGCCATTTAAAAAAGCTACAAGCAATATTTACTCTATGGTTTACTATGACATTCTGCCAATACAGCTATTAAAAAACATGAACTATATTTGCTACATAGGTATCGCTGTTTTATTTATGTAAAAAAGGCAAAATATACATACATCGGCGGGGAACGGAAGCTGTCGGCCTCGTAACTATCCGGCCTCACTTCGTTCGGCCGTATATGTATAATACTCGGCCTGCAACATCCTCCTTCCCGGCCTCTGTAGTAATGTACTATTCCCGACGACCGAAGTAGGTACACGCCTAGTTAAAATTACTGCCTACGACCTTCTCGTAGTTTCAGACGGTTTTAATAAACAAAGTTTCCTTTAACAACTGTATTTTAATTAAAATAAGCTTCTAAAACTGCCAGCATTACAAATTGTACTTGTTTGACGGGCGAGTTTACATGGATTAAATAAATTTATCGTGTTCACGGATATGACTTGGAATTAAATAGTACTTAATAAATAATTATCCCTAAAATAATCCCTTAATAAATTAAGTAGGGTGCTGGTACTTCAATATGGAATTCCAACCCGAAGAACAAAAATCTCGGACAAAATCTATTATACTATTCTAATTACTACTACAGCCTGTTTACAGCCCACTGCTGGGCACAGGCCTTCTCTCATCACGAGAGGGTTTGCACGCGGGCTCAGTGCGGATTGGGGACTTCACAGTAAGGTAAGTAAACTTAGAAGTGCGAGCCGGAATCGAACACCCGACCCTCTGCATGAGAGGCGGTAAGTCGAACCACTAGGCCACCACGGCTTTTCTACTGAAAGGATGTAAGCCAATCACACGGTTTCGAGAAACGAGCGTTTTCAGTTCAGAGTTGAAAACAGTATTTATGTACAGGTACAAAAAATGCAATTTTCTCAAATACGATGGGTTATTAATAAACTTCCGTTACCGAGCAACTGATCGATGACAACGCACAGCTGAATCTATTACGAGTAGTCGTATGTAGGTTCCTTGGGGAGTAGGGGAGCACTAAAGCTGCCAGTGCAGATGGGCGGCGACGGAAAATTCAATAAAATTTAAAGTGGTAACATTTATTTTCAGTAAATATATGTCCTTTTTTCTAAAAAAAGAAACTGGTTTTGCGTTTTCAAACTGATTTATAAATAAATGAAAACGTGCATTTTATCATACACTCAACAGCAATAAAAACGGGTCATTTTTTATGGAAAATCCTACACAAAGTGACCCGTTTTCATTCCTGTTCAGTGTAGATACAGTCGAGTTCCTCAATATTTGTATATGCATACACTTTTCCGCCTTACTAGGTTGTTACATGAATAGCACATCATTAGAAACATTTTACACTTCGCCGTTAAAAATATCGTAATAAAACCGGCCAAGTGCGTGTTTGGCCACGCGTAAAGTATAGGGTTCCGAAGTTGACGATGCCCACAGTACTTTTCTAAGATTTATTTAGTTAGCATCTTAGCTAGCCTGTGGTATGACGTGCCCGCCCGACGCCCCTGCCGCTCGAAAAAGAGAGAAGCCGTTGTTCGACTATGACTTGTAAGTTTGTACAGCCTACTTAGCTGTGATAGTTTTCCTTTCAACTACGTTATATTATATGCCACAACTGTGATTTTTTACAGCCATCCAAATACCATCATTTAGCAGGCAGGGGAGAGGGACACTCGACTCTAACAAAAAATATCACTTTAAAGCTTAATATTTCACAAACGCATCACTTAATCGAAAAATGTTTTGTACAAACCTACAATAATTTTTTAAGACCTATTACGATATGCCACTCCATGGGTTACAAAAGAAAAAATATATTTCAAAATTTTATTGCACCACTTTGTCAGCGTAACTAATAATGTGTATTCATGCCAAATTACAGCTTTCTAGAACTAAGCATCTCCGAGAAATAGTGCGGACAGACGGACGGACGGACGGACATGGCGAAACTATAAAGGTTCCTTGTGGACTTCGGAACCCTAAAAAGTTTCGAAACTTTTCTACTAGACTTTAAGAAAAACGGGGTCGGTCGAGCGAAAGCTAATTGGGAGCGAGTTACAAAGTTTCCAAGAAAGCTCGGATTGTAGATACTTTAGATCTTTAAGCACACAGCTTATACTGAGCGCTTTGTTGTTGCATTTCTCTAAAGGTCAGGAAAGGTAGGATTGGTTTACTACTACTACTACAGCCTATTTGCGTCCCACTGCTGGGCACAGGCCTCCTCTCATCACGAGAGGGTTAGGGCTATAGTCCCCACGCGGGCCCAGTGCGGATTAGGGACTTCAAACACATCTTTGAATTGCTTTGCAGATATGTGCAGGTTTCCTCACGATGTTTTCCTTCACCGAAAAGCTCAGTGGTATATTCAAATTGAATTTCGCACATAAGTAAACTTAAGAGGTGCGCGCCGGAATCGAACCCCCGACCCTCGGCATGAGAGGCGGTAGGTCGAACCACTAGGCCACCACAGCTTCACTTATACCCACTATCCACTATTCACTTATGGCCACGGATTGGCTTAGAGCGTTAGGAATTCCCAAATCCACCGGTAGGTAGAGATCTTCTACTATCTAAAGTCCCGCGCCTTCACATTTCAAAACGCTACAATTTTTTTATTATTATTTAAAAAGCACCACCAACACTCTCAACGCATAGTTGATGGCTGTCTCAGCACGCACACATGTGTTGAGAGTGTTGGTGGTGCTTTATAAATACATTGAAGCGTTTTGAAACGTGAAGGCGCGGGACTTTAGATAGTAGAAGATCTCTATATACTTACCAATTATACTTATTATACTTACCTATTAGCGGAGATAGTGGTTTGAACTATCGACTCTCATGCAAGGGGTTGTGGGTTCGAATCTGGCTCGCACCCACTGATTGCATTTACAGCTGAGGTTCTTGGTGAAGGTATGCGCCCATGTTACAAATTAAGGCTGTTCCTATACCCAGCTCAGCCGTCCCTGTCTCTCGTGCAACGAGTGAAGGAGAAAGCGCTACGCACAGAACGCACGATTTAGTTAGTATTTAACGCGTTTTAACTTCTATAAAAATACCGTCTAAAAACATGGCAATTATAAAGCTGTCAATGTATGCAGCATATAATATGAATAATTTTACTGTCATATTTATATTTACACTGTTTGATATAATAAACTGGAGTAAAGCTGGATTAAAGTTACTTTGGAATTAAATTGTATCGAGTGAAGTTTCGTGAAACGTGTAACGGAAGCTGTCAATATAAGGGTGATATAATCAAATATAACATATGTTTTTTTTTAATTTTAACTTTTAACATTTCTTAGAAAAGTATGATCTTACTCGTGAGCAATTTGACGATGATGGGTCAGTGAACGGCCTTAAGTAATAATGTGTATCTAATAAAATAACTAGACTAGGGTACCTATAGCATAGCGCCGCACAAATGCGTTAAAAGTATGATGATGATGACCAACGGGAAAAGGTCTATTCCTCATTTTATGTAAGCATAGCAATGTGCGAAGTACTTTTTATAATGGTGAGGTGGTAAACAATTGACATTACGAGTATTGAATTTAAGTCGTCAATTTCATACATAATTTTTTTTTAAAACTAGAACTAAAAATAGCTTATAAATAAAAAAATTGGCACAGATCAGTGTCGCTCGGCATGGTTCCCAAAAGGCTGGCAACACTGCCGCGCTGGATGGCAATGCTTATTGGCTGAGCGAAGTAGTGGCCAGCCCTTTGGTCACCAGAAGCCTCGATGAGGCGGGCGGACAAATCCTTAAAAAGGCGACGTGCGCTGGGCCCCCAAGGCCCCAAAGTTTCGACCCCAATACAATACAATTAAAATTTAATAACTCCTCATTCTAAAAGGGCGTAAGTCAAAAATGACGTAGAAGCTCTTTCTGCGCGTAGCGCCCGCTCTCTAGCGAGAGTGAGTGAATTGAGTGAGATGACGTCACGCACCAGGTACCACGATTTTCTCTAAAAGTAGAACGAAAAAATCTGAAACTTTTTTATTGACTCCTTTAGATAGAGATACCTAAATGTTTTTCGAATTACAGTGTGCGCTACTGTTTTAGGCCGTCCACATAATTATAGTCACTACAGAATTCTGATTCGGAATTTTGATTCGGGAATCCCGCTCTATCCATACATCTATGGACCTACCTATAAACATAAATTCAGTAGTTTTCCGTTCAATATTCCGAACTGCATAGGTGGGAGGTCTATAAATTTTATATAAAGGGTATAATATGCGTTCGAAACACAGGCATGTTGCCAGTACTTAAATAAAGGCGAAGTTATAGGACGAAACTTCAGTTTTCATCACAGAAATATTAATTGACAAGTTTCTTTTCCCTTGTTCCAAGCAATTTGATTTTTATTTTACTTTAAAACTTGGATTCACATGACAAGAAACACTAGTTTTGGATAGTTACATCTACTACTTACATAGAATTGAAAAAAAATGGCTAATTTTAAAATCAGAATACGCGCAGTGCGTATTCTGATTTCAAAATTTACAACACGCAAATTCAAAGTTTCCAACAAAACTTTTTTCTGTTTTAATACACTCTTTGTTCAAAATGAGCTAATTGTTTCGAATATTCGAAACAATTATGTAGCTCGTTTTGAAATTGCGAATTCATTTTGTTCCTTTTTCAAATGAAGAAAGTTTTCAAGTCGGCCGCAGGGGGGCGATCGAAGCGGCACCGGGGGCTCATTAACGAGTTTTAACGTAATAACCCCATAGGTCCCATGGGCGACGTTCCATTGTGCGATCATTTACTGTTATAAAGCGTCTTTATCTTTTAAATTACGTACGTCACAGTCGTTTTTTTAAAGACCCAAAATTCGGATGTTGAAATTTTTTGGTTTCATTATGATTTTATAGGCTCTCGCTATACTAACTCTTTAGGATTCTAGATTTGTAAACGTTCTAGAATTACTGATTATTTGAATATTAAAAAAAAAGCCATTCTAGAACGTCGAGTGGTAGTCTGAAGCTCGTTGTAGCAACGCGCACATGTAAACGTAGGCCCGATTTTAAAACCAATATAGTTATCAATCTACTACTACTACTACAGCCTATTTGCGTCCCACTGCTGGGCACAGGCCTCCTCTCATCACGAGAGGTGGAGAGGGTTAGTTATCAATCTACTTCTTTATTTTATTTAACTTCAAGGAGTACCTCGCACTACCATCTGACGATCCCCCAGTTTCTTGTCACAGTACCTACCTACCTATCTGGGCTACCGAGCTTTACTTGGGTTAATGATATGAGACCATAGACGTAAATAATATAAACCCGGTCTAACGTACACGTAATATGTCCCCACTTCCACGGTGTCCAATCCAAAGTTCTGTCACCGAGCGTGCGTGACAATAAGCGTTTTTAAAAAAACTTTTTTCGAAACTGTTTCTCAGTATCTAAAAACTCGTCTCGTTGTTGAAAAAATGTTACCCAGCTTTAGTGTCACGATATAAGTTTAACTTTGGATTGGACACCAAGGAAGTGGGGACACATGACATGTATCTACGTTAGGCCGGGTCCATACGAAGTACTATTTATGTCTATGTAGACCTAGGTTGCTAGATTTTTTTTTCCCAATTGTTACCTCTTCTAAATTGAAAACTACATTATTTTCTGTGATTATGTGTGACCCGTGTAACGAATGACGATGAAGGGCAGTGGAAAATGTGATGAAATGGACGAAAAACGGTGAAAATCTACGATATTAAAGAAGCAACTCAAATCCGAATCACAAAACGATGTAATTTCTCTCTGTCACACTGACTAATAGAAAAACAATGAGAAAACGTAGGTATCAAAATTCAAAGCTAGAAGAATGTTAGGGTAGTTCTATCATTTTGTGCAAATCGGGCCAATTTGGTAGAAAAAAATATTTTCGTTTTTTTTCTATGCCATTGGTAAGAAATAGGAAAAAGAAGCACTGTAATGTAATTTATTCTTAATTGTACGCAGGATTCACCGAGATATGGGCTTTAGTTTTTTTCATAAGGAATGGTAATGAAGTACGGAATATGGTAATGACGTCACAAGATGTTATGGGAATGAAAATGCGATGATGGTAATGAAGGATTAAGAAAAAAATAGAAGGTACGGAATATGGTAATGAAATAAGTTGTTATAGGAATGAAAATGCGATCTTGGTAATGAAGCATTAAGAAAAAAACGAAGAGTAGGGAATATGGTAATGAAATTAGATATTATGGGAATGAAGTTGCGATGTTGGTAATGAAGAAAAAAACGAATATAATACTAAAAAAATGTAATATTTTAAATGGAAAGAAACTAATTAGTGACACTATCGAGATCAGTAAATCAGCCTTAGTATTTATTCTTAAAACTATTAATACTTTAATTTTACGCCATTTATAACTTGAACCACATTTAGACGTGTGCTTGGCTCAATCATAGACTTTGCTAAAAAACACATCTTTTAAATGCTGATAGTTATAAATAGCGTATCACACATTAACGTTCAAGATCAAAGTATTAAGCTGTAAGTTTTACTCCAAAACTAATTCGTAAACATCTCACTGTTTTCTGCTGCATCTGCTTGATATAATTATAACGCAATCTTCGTATCCTTTTCTGCTTTTGTTTACAAGATTTACAGTTTCTGCTCGGTGTCTCTTGTACTCGATGAGATGGGCCTGCAAGTGGATCTCTTTGAAGAACTACACCCGCGTTATCTTCTTGATCACTTGTTGGCGGTGTTCCTTCGATCATCAATTCTTGAATTCTTCTATTTTTTTTCTTATTTGCTTGGTATCGTTTGCTATTTTCGTTCCATTTTTTTCTTTGATATCTTTTTTGCCTTGGCGTCATATCAGCTACACTCTTAATTTTCTTCTCTTCCTTTCGTTTTAAATACCTCCTCCTTTCTTTTTCTCTCTGTATAGCATATTTTTCAGGATCATTTTTAATTTCTTCATTTTTTTTTCCTTCGTAATTTTGCTTCAGCCAATTTTTCCTCGCGAGAATTTTGTGGTTTTCTTTTGGCCATATTGATATCTGTAAGTAATGTATAGTGATCATGCGAAAGTGCATTAAAGCAAAAGGGTGCAAAAAATAAAATTAAAATATACTAGAAAATCTAACGGAAATTTAAGTTGGTTAAAGACTAATAGAAGTCGACCACCCTTTGTTTCCACCTATTGCGTAGTTATTCTTTTAATGATAAGAAAAATTTATCCAAATTCATGAAGCCGTTTTTAGGGTTCCGTAGCCAAATAACATAAAACGAAACCTAAACGAAAATTATGTACATTATCATGTAAACTTTCACCGAAAATTGGTTCGAACGAGATCTAGTACGTAGTTTTTTTAATACGTCATAAATCGTAAAACGCAATTTACATATCATTTTAACTACGGAACCCTTCATGGGCGACTCCGACTCGCACTTTTCTCTTTTCAAAGATTGAGTAAGTAAATGTAGTATGTGTAGGTTACAGTTACATGTACTGACCATAATCGAAAAGCCAACATTTAAAAGCCTAAGGTATGAGGAAATCATATTATTTTCAATTTTATACTAATCTAAAAAAAAAACTTATCTAAAGAATTTTTTTTCAAGAACATCGCCAATGAATCACAAGTCTTAGTATCGTAAATAGTCATCTTTAACAGCCCATAAATAACTTGGTCAAAACTGATCACAAAAAGAAAATTACTGAGTAATCTTACAATATTTAGCAGGTTACGGGCCTGTGAGACAGTCAACACATTTTGCTGGACCCAGTATACGTATAATGATCAAAATTGGTTTAGTACTTAAAAAGAGAAAGGAGAAGAAAATAAGGGTTTAACAATTTAATATTGAAATTCATTACCATTCTTTCATATTCATTACCATTCTTAATAAAGTGAATGGTAAATTATGGTAATGAAGGGAATGGTAATGAATTTTCTATACCTTTTGTTTATTTACTCCTTATAAACAAATGCAATCCTTATATTATATATTGAGGAAGGTTTCGATCTTAAAGCTGATTATTTAAGTATCGTAAATTACAATAAAATACTAAGCATTCATTTCAAAACAATATAAATGGCAATGAAAAAAAAGCGTACCAAACCCAAAACTGCGACACGAATTCTTTTTTCAAAAAATCTGGCGCCCGTCCGTCCTGTTCACTGTCTCACGACTGGTTGAGGTGAGGATCGCGGGTTGAGGGGAGCGATGCGTCATATAACACTTCGGACGTCTGCTGCTTGATTTTGTCGTTGCAAATTGAATTTGTGGTAATGATTTTTTTTGTGGACAAAATGTTTTGCTACGGTGAAGGTAAATAATAATTGTATATGAGTGTTTAAACCTTTATAGATATATTCGTTAATAAATACTTCAACCATAGGAGAGGATAAATTTAACGTGGTACATGCAATATATTAGTAATTCGCTCTCAAACCTACACATTTATGTTTGGAACGGTGTTGGTAATGAATTTTTGGCATTGTTTAAATTTTTTTCATATGCTTATATTTATATAATATACTAAATTTTAGATGCAAAGTATACCTATGTACCTAACACATAATATAAAAATATTTGAAGTTGATTTTGCACTTAATGCAGGTTTTATTGCCACGGAAATGTGATTTGCACGAAATGGTAGAAACACCCGTTAAAGGACGAAGGAGTTTGCAACAACCCGGGTTTAAACTATAGGACCTGCGCGACCGATCTTTGCTCGGGTGAAAATAGCTAAAACCGATAGATCGATATAATATCGCCCCCGGAAATCCTTATATTCCAAATGTCGTCCAAACCGTTAGAGCCGTTTCTGAGATCGCTTGGATAAAGATATAAATAAACAGAGAACTATACATGTTTAGCGCGTTTTAAAGTAGAGATCTTCTACTATCTAAAGTCCCGCGCCTTCACATTTCAAAACGCTTCAATGTATTTAAAAAGCCACCACCAACACTCTCAACACATGTGTGCGTGCTGAGACAGCTATGAACTATGCGTTGAGAGTTGCTGGTGCTTTTTAAATAATAATAAAAAAAAATGAAGCGTTTTGAAATGTGAAGGCGCGGGACTTTAGATAGTAGAAGATCTCTATAAGATAATGAGAGCTGTAAGTAAGTAGGTAATTTAATTAGAACTATCGCCGTGACAAGGACAAGTATTTGTGGCCGTTCCGTGGGGGTGAGCGGGGTACAAAGGGTTCTATCTTTTTATCTAACCTTATTTATTAAATACGGGAGTTCAAGAGGGATTTTGAAAACATCTTTGAGCTAAATTATTATTGTTTAAAAATTGGTAGTAGGTACTCGCTCCGTCAGATATGATTACCTCCATGGTATAAGCAGACAGACCTTGTGGAAATCGAAACACATTTGAAATGAAACGAGAGAAAACTTGGTAATAAAAAGTCCAAGGTCGGTTTGCGAACTTATTTGCCCGCCTTATTTACCTACGCTTACCTAATATATTACGCGAAATGTGATCACTCCATGTGAAAAATTATATGGGAAGCAAACAGCCCGCATACTCTTAGCCTAATGGGGCCGCTTCCGAAACATTTGTATGGACCGAGTAGTCCAGGAGCCCAAGAGAGGATAAATGAATCTGAATCTATTTACGACCCACTGCTGGACACAAGTCATCACGAGAGGGTTTGGGCACGCAGTCCCTTTGCGGATTCCGGGAGATTCCCGAGCATCCTGTTAATTACCTCTACCAAATCTCAATTTCTAAATAGCGCCGTGCGTGCAGGGCAGTTTCAAAATGATGCCACGAGCCGGCGTCACCACCGAATCGTTAGATTAATGGGCATTTCTTTAGCAGGAATTTAAGAATCTCTCTAAATATCTGACGAATAGGCAAATTTCTTTTGACTATTGGTTCAGAGTGATCCTTCTGTACAGTACCTACTATTCTGTGCCTGAACCCACCGGTGGTAGCTTTTTAGGATTCCGTACCCAGAGGGTAAAACGGGACCCTATTACTAAGACTCCGCGTTCCATCTGTTACCGCTGTATCTCATGGACCGTGATAGTTATACAGGAGAATTTTTCACAGATGATGTATTTATGTTACCGCTATAGCAACAAATAAAAAAAACAGAATAAAATAAATATCTCCCATACATAGGTACAACAGCCATGATTTTTTTGCCGTTTTTTATAATATAATAGTACGGACGGAACCCATCGTGCGCGAGTCCGACTCGCACTTGGCCGGGTTTTATTCATAAGTGTAACTTTTGTTTTGCTATATTTTTTCATCAACGATCAAATAGGTCCCCACGACGCTCGAGTAAATACACTCCCTGACTATTGAAACGGATCCGAAAAAAAAAATACTATGTTAGCTCCAGTAACAGCGGTCTTCGGCTTGATGGGTGGATTGGGTGGTACTCAATAATGACCCAGCCTGGTCTGAATACCATTTTGGACTCATCTCATCACGAGAGGGTTTGGGGTGGTTTGGGCTACAGTTTAAACGCGGGCCCAGTGCGGCCGCAGATTCGTTTCGATTCGCAGGTTTCCTTCGCCGAAAAGCTGAATGGTAAATTCAAATTAATTCGCATACAAGTAAACTTAGAGGTGCGAACCGGGATCGAACCTCCGAGTCGACCCTCCGTCCCATTTGATATCTGCGACATGAGAATCTGTCCACTTTTAACCATCCGCAGCCAAAACGAAGCGTTTTGTGGACATGGAACCCGGCGTAAGTCGAGCACTTAAATTGTGTTGTCACTTAGTGTGGAAAATGCTATACAAAGTGACCAAAATTCATTGCTGTTGAGTGTATTTCTAAGCGCTGCAGGGTAAGCGTAAACACAGTTTAAAAAAAATCTATGCCTGGTAAGACTTTGTCACTTCTTACCAACACATACACAGGATGTCCCGTAAGTAAAGGATAATCCTGCAGCGCTAAATAGAGTATTACTACAAATGTGAGAATTAAGGTCAAGTAATAGACGGATGGTTTTCGAGATAATTGACTTTTAAAATAATACTTAAGAATGATACCCTGAGGAGTTAAGAGATATGCTGTTAATTACAAAATGATCCTCACTAAAGGTTTAATAAAATCTAAGTAATGCACATCTCACATTTGAACAGTCCAGTCATATTCTATTGGCTATTTAGCGCTGCGGGATTATCCACGACTTACGGGACAGCCTGTATAAATAAATGTATGAAAATACTAAGGCCAAAGCAGATCGTTTTAGTTACATACTCGTACGTGCTAATGTCTCTCGTTTGCGAAAAAGTTTAGAGATTAGGTACCCTTACCCTTTTCGGTGATTAAGCGTAATTACATTAACTTTAATAATTATAGTTTTTAGAAACTCAAAACTAATATAAATATGTCGGAGAGTCGCGTGGGGCCGGGCGACATCATCATAGCAGGCTAGTGGAACTAGGCACGAGCGTCTGTGCGGTATCATCTGATGGATAGGTACTTATCCTCTTTACCGCACCGTGGGCGTCTCACGTTGTCAGGAGCGTAACTGAGCCGATGTAGGAGGCACGTGGTAGTACTGTAGCTTCAATAAAACGTTACACGTTGGTCTTATTCCTTTTATTCACCTTCGCTTATGTACAGTACGTAGAAACGTTACATAATACAGACTTGATCACCGTTATTGAGATACTAGGCTAACGTCCGATCGCTACGCGAGTTAGTAACAGAATGAAGCAAGTGACAGCTTTGACAAGTACACGTCGTCACGAGGCTGACAGCTCGACTCAACTGATCTGAATAGACTGACCCCACTACGCAGTGAGCGTCTCTTTTATAGCCTTGACGTTTAAAGGAAGTTACGTCACAGAAGGTGAACCGACCACGCTGGGAAATGCTTTATGCATACCACCTGCCATTGTGGTTATGTGGGACTCGCCGATTATTCGGAATACCCACTAAAACCCAGCGTTACTTAAATCTAATTAATTTAAATTAGATATTTCGTTCTTCTTTCTCCGACTCTGCGACACGGCCATTCTGACTTCTCACACGTCCTCGTGGGAGGCAACATCTGAAATAGGTAAAAAGTCCCACGGGAGTAAAACGTTCGCTCGGCTATCCTGACCAACAAGTAAGGATTGGTCAACCAAAGGTAATTTAAAACGAAATAAGTTTAAACTGCGTTTTGTTGGTTAGAGCCACGTGTAGAGCATAACACATAATGAAGCAAAAGTTTTTGTAAAGTCAGGTAGGATTTAAAATTTGTATTTACCAATGATTTTTACCAAAGAACTCTATTGAGTACAATTCACAAATTCCCTTATGTAAAGTTTAATCAAAATTTCCATAAAAATCAAAAATCATTCAACTACGGAAGTCATTGTATCTAATGGTCTATTTACTTCCATCAAATCAAATCTGTACTGTCCGTGCAGTCTACAACTATTGTCAACCGGACTAAAGCAACCCTATAGTGCTCACTTGAGCACTCTGAAACTATTGTCAAACGGACAATAGCATCCCTATAGTGCTCATCATAACACTGCAACTATTGTCAAACGGACAATAGCATCCCATAGTGGTCACTTTATCACTCTGCAACTATTGTCAAACGGACAATAGCAACCCCATAGTGGTCACTTTATCACTCTGCAACTATTGTCAAACGGACAATAGCAACCCCATAGTGCTCACTTTAGCACTCTGCAACTATTGTCAAACTAACAATAGCAACGACACGAATCCTAAGAGAATAGAAAACTAAAATATTATTTTGGAGTATTTACTACCGGCAATATCTTAACAATCAATTACAATCATTCACTTCCATTCTACATTTGAGTCCACATATGGGTATTGGCTCTACATATTGACTCTACATATTGACTGTACATATTGACTGTACATATTGACTCTACATATTGACTCTACATATTGACTACATATTGACTCTACATATTGACTCTACATATTGGCTCTATACACGTCACATAATGTTTCCATATAATGTTTCTACATAAGCCTCCGCATACACCTCCACATAATGTCCCAACATAAGTCAAGACTCTACACTATACATAAGACTCTCTTCGTACAATACTACATAAGGCTTCCCATAAGACTAAATATTAGGCCCCACATAAATCCGCACATAAGGTCTGCATAAGGCCCCACATAAGGCCCTACATAAAGTCCACAAATAACTTTATATGATCATAGGAATGGTCTTACAGCGAATGTTCTTTCTTTAGTGAGTCTAACAAACAACAGTAACACGTACAACACAGTGGACTACGTATCGCTATATTTCATTACGGGGCTGTCAATACCAAATTTCAATATACTTTTGTAAACTTATTACACTAACATAAACAACGGATAGTTATTCACTATTAATTGTGTTTACTTATGCACACTATGTGCACTTTATAGACCAGTCTGTTTACTTGAAACATAAATTACTGATCATACAACAACTCGATGGTATTTACAGTTAATAACAACAATGATTGGAATTATTTCTTCATTTCACCAATGAGAGAATACTCAGCCAAACAAAATGAAAGTTGCTCACCGGATAGTATAGCAAAGCCAAGACAGGTTGCACAGCACAAGCATCAACACACTTGCAGCGGCTGGACCAATGCTCAGCCCGTGGTGCCCAGTAGCACCGTTCGAACCAACCGGCCTTAGCAAAACGGTCAGGCAGCGAGGCTTCATGTGCCCGTACTACCTCAATAGCAGAAGTTGATAACGTCTTTTTGCCATCTGAAACACACCAACACAAGCTGAGG
Source organism: Aethes cnicana (assembly GCA_963971205.1). Lineage (NCBI taxonomy): Eukaryota > Metazoa > Arthropoda > Insecta > Lepidoptera > Tortricidae > Aethes > Aethes cnicana. Next base: position 709,081 of record OZ020274.1, on the reverse strand, counting down.
TATCGATGCACTACATTATTAATAAACTGTCGAGTAAAATGATTTTAGTACGCGTAGGTACATAGTCAAAATATCAATTGTCATGATTATTTTCTGTTTAAAATTTGTATCGTTATTGCAAGGCTGAATTAAAACCATTGAGTGCACACGCACTGAACAACTCTAGGAGGCAAGAATGTAGACTAATATTTTTATGATAATAAATGTTCAAAGTTAAGATTAAGCCGTATGATATTGTACGCCTACGTTAAGCAAGTAAATTCCAACCAATAATAATGTTTACAACGAAATCCATGTACTACAAACAACAACGAATGTGGAATCACTTCGTTACAATAACGTCATACTAGTAATAGAATAAAATGAAAACAACCCACCGAATAATCCATTGACTCGTTCACACCACATCAAATACTCATTCAGATTCGCATTATTTACGATAAGGGATTCCAATGGCAATGTAAAGTTGGCAATCACTGTGCGCAACCTCACAGTACAGCATAAGTACATTTTACGAATATTTCAAATCGACGCTGACACGACTGGCGGGAATGACGTGCATCAGTGAGCGCACGATTTCACTTAATATTTCATAATACCCACAAATGATGTGTTATTTTTTCAATTGTTCTAAAATACATTCCCAATGTGTAAAATAATGAATTTCACTTGATGTGTAGCATATTTGTAAGGGTTTTACGAATACCCTCAAATCGCAACATTTTTCAAACAGATCAAAAATAATGATTTTCATGTAACGGGCATGAACTGGTAATATTTGCTCTTGCACTTCCAACCCCGCGTTCACGAACCCACCTTCGATCTTATTTTAAGCTTCTTTTGGAACAAATAACATTCACTGTAGTAAATAGCAACGCATCATAATCTTCATCTTCGTTCTAATCTCCGCTGGCAGACTTGGAAATATAATCCACATCTATTTTTTTTAGCTCAGCAATGCCTTTAATGCCTCAATGTTTCGTTCTAATCGAATCTTATCTTATCCCACTTCTGATGTCGGAGAGTCGCGTGGGGCCGGGCGACATCATCATAGCAGGCTAGTGGAACTAGGCACGAGCGTCTGTGCGGTATCATCTGATGGATAGGTACTTATCCTCTTTACCGCACCGTGGGCGTCTCACGTTGTCAGGAGCGTAACTGAGCCGATGTAGGAGGCACGTGGTAGTACTGTAGCTTCAATAAAACGTTACACGTTGGTCTTATTCCTTTTATTCACCTTCGCTTATGTACAGTACGTAGAAACGTTACATAATACAGACTTGATCACCGTTATTGAGATACTAGGCTAACGTCCGATCGCTACGCGAGTTAGTGACAGAATGAAGCAAGTGACAGCTTTGACAAGTACACGTCGTCACGAGGCTGACAGCTCGACTCAACTGATCTGAATAGACTGACCCCACTACGCAGTGAGCGTCTCTTTTATAGCCTTGACGTTTAAAGGAAGTTACGTCACAGAAGGTGAACCGACCACGCTGGGAAATGCTTTATGCATACCACCTGCCATTGTGGTTATGTGGGACTCGCCGATTATTCGGAATACCCACTAAAACCCAGCGTTACTTAAATCTAATTAATTTAAATTAGATATTTCGTTCTTCTTTCTCCGACTCTGCGACATATATTTATTTGTAGCTTTTAGGGAACTGAATTCACTTTGAATTTACCACTGAGCTTTTCGGTGAAGGAAAACATCGTTAGGAAACAGGCACGCATGCGAAAGATTTGTGTGACGTCCCCAATCCGCACTGGGCCCGCGTGGGGACTATAGCCCAAAGCCTCTCGTGATGAGAGGAGGCCTGTCCCTAACAGTAGGACGCAAATAGGCTGTAATAATAGTAGTAGGGATCTGAAATGTTCTTTTTTTACTTGCGTAACCTATTTTTATATTCATATTTATTTATTCAATGTAGCCATTTACCTAATAGTGGTATATTATTCAGATGTTGAAGTAAATATCATGGCACCTCTGTTAGCATGGTACACAATGAAAATCTAGTTATAACTATTATATTATAGCCCAATTTATATTAAGTTACCGATATTATACGATTCAGTTAGGTAGGTATATTCATGTTTTTAGGGTGCTATAAAATCACGCACTAGTCTCCATTTTATCTAATAGAATATTTAAATATTCAGAATAGGGAACCGTTTTCACCAAATAGGGAACTAATAAAATACGTTCACGCTAGCGGGACCTACATTTAAACCAGAATGCGGGGGCCTATTCTGCCACATTAATAAAACCCTCGTTGGATCGCCTTTTTGCGAGTGCAAATTAGTCCCTGTTCGCGGATTCTGCGCTAGTGATGGAAAATTTTGTAACGTTTCAAAAAATATGTATTTTGAAAACGCTGATGGACTCCTTTTTTTACACCGACGAGTCAGCCAGCTAATCTCTATCGAATATTCTCGTCTCGACCAAGTAATCTATCTATACTATAATAAAAGAGCAGAACCCGGCGTGTCTGTACATAGAAAGAAAAGTTCAAAAAAAGGAACGGGGGTCTAAAGATACTCGTATATGGTAAACCACAAGACAGCGAAACAGTGATATGTGTCTGTCTGTCTGTCTGTTTGTTAGAGTTAATCTCCGAAACTACTGAACCGATTTGAATGCAGTTTTCAAGGGTAGATAGAGCATTATTTGGAGCAACAGATAAGCTATTTTCGGATTTCGGAAAGAAAAGTTATCGGCAATTTAATATTCCACGCAGACGAAGTCGCGGGCAGAAGCTAGTTTGGAAATAAATGCCGATTTTCATGTTTTTAACACCATTTGCAGCCATTTTTGGACTGCCAGTGGCACTACCTGTGATTGTCCTCCGCGCTGTATCCGCTCACATCGCTGACCCTAAGTATATGTATCTACACTTCTACACTGCCTTACAAAGTGTCCCTGATTCATTTCTGTTGAGTTTATATTGTCCTTTGTGTGCGCTTGAACTATCACCCAAAGTTTCATCGCAAGTGAAAGTTTCACTGTTCCACTCAGCCCATCTCTTCTGCACACGCTTGTTAGGCTAAAAATAGACGTTTCATGTCGATTTATATGGTAAAGTGCTTTCTGACGGAAAATGTCATCAGTGTTGTGGAGGGAGGGAGCCTTCAAGAAAATTTTCCCTGTAAGCTGCTATATGATGTTTTAATTGCAGGATGAGCTATATCACTAGGCTCATATCACCAATAATCCATTAAATTCTTAAAATCACCCTAATCCATTAATTTGATGTAACTAAATGTGTGTAATTGAAAACCTACTATTTATTTCTATGTAGGCATTACAATAAATTAAATGTTGGCCGTGATGGTATAGTAAATTAATACTTAAATTATAAGTAAATAAATAACCCTTGAACGTCACTCCACTTTTTTACCCGACTGCGCCAGAAGGAGGGTTATGTTTTTCTAGTGTATGTATGTATGTATATTTATTTGGCACGCTCTGTATCCTAAATGGCTTGATGGATTTTAGCTTGTGAGGTATCGTTAGATTTGTCTTGATTGTGAGATTGTCACTGGGTAAGTATATCAAAAGTTTGTGTTTTTTTTTCCGGTTATTAACAGTCTTGTAAAAACAGAAGCCCATATTTTTTAAGCACTGTCTGAACACAGAATAACACCTCGACCTCGTTTGTTTTTGCAGGTTTTAGGCGTAGGTATGATAATTCAATTGCGATCAATGGCATAATTCTGTCAAAGCCACAGGATCTTCGCGCCAAAATGAGGCGATCGGGCCTAGTTATGACGGTCCAACTATCGTTCTAACTTAGACACGACCACTCACGAACGTAAACCATTTTCTGAATACATTGCGCGTGATGCAAACTAACAACGGTGAATCAAACATATGACATCGCGCAATGAATTGCAAAATCACTTACTTCGCCGCTAGTCGTAACGTAACTCGTCGTGGCTATGGTAGGGCGACAGTGATTTTATGGCTTGCGAAAGGTTGAAAATAGTTTAGGGTTTTATGATAGCGAGTGTTCGGTAGATTAAGTACTAGGATTAAGGTAAAGTCGATAATGTAATTGGTAGGATAACGTTTTGTACCGTTTACGAATAGTTCAACTATAGTGAACCTTTCGTAAAACTGTTTTGTCATTGCGGCAGTGTTAATATTTTTAAGGTTTTCACATGCGCACGTATTTGTACACCATAATATTTTAGTGTGCCGTTGACGGTCGGTTTGTATGGAGTGTCGCGGGTGTGGTTCAGTAGAGACTGTGACGGCACTATATAATAGAGCGCTTGAGACTCTTTTCTGCTACCGTAAAATCTTTCCATTTTATTTAGCTTAGTAAAACCCCTACGAAACCGGCTTCGAGAGGTAGGGGCTAGGGAAGTTCCCTCGTAATATGGCGGCGCGGTCGTCCGTGGTGGAATGTAAGTGATGCGCAACGGGAGCTGGATGTGGCACCTTCATAATCACTCGATCATTGTAGAGGATCACCATCAGAAAGCCGTCCATGACAAGCAAGGCGCGCTGGTTTTTATGCCACTCACACCACGTCCTCCATAATACTGCGATCGTTACCAGATCGTCGCTCCAACTTGTCGAGAACAAGGCCTCCAGCATATTTTATCTATTAACTTCTGCCCGTGACTTCGCCCGCGTGGGTTTAGGTTATCGCTTTCCCGCGAGAACTATTCGTTTTTCTGGGATAAAACTATCTTTTTCCGGGACTCCAAATACCTTTATACCTATTTTCATCTACATAAATCGGTCCCGCGTGAAGAGGTAACAGACATATAAACTGACAGACTTTTGCATTTATAATATTCGTATGGTTTCATATTATGTTCTGCTACTAACAGAGATAAAAAAAACGGAAATATGTCCTTCGTACCCTCAATTCAGGCACACACAGGTATTTAGCACCGCCCCCTTCACAGGAAAAAAGTGGTGCATTATAGATTGATGACATGCTAGTAGAAAAGTTCAAAACACTTACGATTCTACTGTTTAATTCCTATTCAGCCGAGTGGCTCTCATCTAGCAAGCTTTCTCCGTTGCGGAAGTGGAAAGCTCAAAAAGATCGCGTGCAAAGCGTTTCAAAAAGCTATTATCGAGTATCGATCGAACCGAACGAAGGAGTAATTCCAAACAGTGGATAAGTTGAAAACTTTCTGGACCTCATACTTACTTCATGGACTGTTGAACTCGGTAGGTACCTACCTAAGTAAATAGTGTACGCAAAATCATATGTACTAAAGGAGAATGAGTACACTAAGATGTTTCATTTACCTATTCAAACGCACAAACTGAGGGATTACCTTTACAATACCGCAATGATTAATGGATCATCCGACCCTCCCAGTGCTGATGACGGGTTGGTTTAATTAATTAGTTCAGGTCTTAACCTCCACCGGGAGGGGGGTTTTTGTTACTCTAAAGAATGCTAGTTTGCGGGTAGCTCCACAGAACTTTGGGATCAATGGGATTCCATTAATATTGATTCGGTTTAATGGTTAATGTCAATGGTTAAGGAAATATAATTAATTGTTTGTAAAACTAGCTTCTGACCACGAATTCAGCTGTCGCTTTCCTGCGGGACCTACTTAGGCTAATTCCTGTGTCCTTCCCCGGGACTCGAACTATCTCCATTCCAACCGAATTCCACACCAACGAATTTTTCGGGCAGAAAGCTAGCTCTAATCTAAATAAACAAATGAGCTATTTATTAATCTCAATATTTCTATGGTAAATACTGCGGCGCAAATAAAACACAAATACCTAGAAATGGCAATTTTGTTTTATTCATACCCAATTCAAATATATCAGAACAGAATCCTGTTGACGAGCCGTGCGTGGAAAGCATTTCCAATCGGCTGTAAAATTGCCTTCATTTCGACTCTAACCTTCGCAAAGTGCACGGGATCTTCATCCCCCCACCACCACTACAACAGTCTATTTACGGCCCACTGATGGGCACAGGCATCCTCTCATCATGATAGGGTTTGGGCTATAGCCCCCACGCGGGCCCAGTGTGGATTGGTGACTTCACAGACATTCTTGAATTACTTCGTGCGTGGTAAATTCAAATTGAATTTCTCACATAAGTAAACTTAGAGGTGCGACGCGGAATCGAACCCCCGACCCTCTGCGTTTCCTATTTTCCTCACTTTGTTTTTATCCCGTAGAATCGCATGGCTCCCGCTGGAACGCGATAACCGAATTCCACGCAGGTAAAGTCGCGGGCAATAGCTAGTAGGTATTATATTTTAACAAACAAAATAAAAAAATCTGCTTACTCGTGTGGCACGATGTAATATTTATGACTTTTGGAATTGATATTTTTTTAAAGACCACGATTTCACTTGTATTTCAACAATATGATAGTCATTTATCATACAGTTGTTTGCTAACTCCGTGAAAAAATGTCTCGATACGTAAACTGGTTTTCTACTACGCTCATTTGTTTTACTTCTGCAACAGTCTGGTTTTCTTTTTCTACATGCTCTGTTTCTTCTGATAAATACCAAGATATCAGCGGAGGGCTATTTTTCTACAGACTAAGTCAAGAAGCTATAAATATAGATAGACAGTTGGAAGTAATCTGCTCTGGAAAGAGCAACACTGAGAAAGAGATATATGAGCTAGACCGTTATAAGCTCAGTGTTGAACTACCTGGTTTCCAAGAAGAAAACATATCCGTACGGATTAAATACAGCCTTTTATATATTATAGCTGATAATGGCTACGATTATTACATAAAAGTAAAGATTCTTCCGGATGCCGTGGACAGGAGTAGAGCGATTTGGTATTTCGAAAAGGGTGTATGCACCTTTGAGATTCCGTACAAAGTACCCCTTTATATTGTACAAACTACGATCTGCAAGAAAAATGTCAACAATGATGTTATATTCGTCCCAAATATTGTTCGTGCCCAAAATAGTTGAATAAATAAGCCCTTATAATAACATATGCTATTTTTGTTTTCGCAACGGTTAATTAAAGTGAGTTATTGAATTCTTTTTATGGTTTTATTTGTTACGTAGCAATAACTTGTTGAAACATTTGTATTTATTCCAATTTGTAAGGTCCAATTAGTACCTAAGAGAAGCTAACTCTAAAAAAGTCTAAGCGGGACGAAGCCGCGGGCAACGGCTAGAGATTTGATGCGTTTAAACGTTATTTTTCTTTGGAACGATCTCATCCATCCATCTTCATGCATGTCGTGCTTTTCATTAAGAAGGATTAAAGTCAATAAAAACTACCTTCATTACTTACTTCCATGTTCATTTTAGCACTTCACCGAGTACTTCAGTCGCGCTAGGGTTACCAGACATCAGGATTTATTCTGAAATGTTGTTTTTTTAGATTAAGTAACTATATGCATAGTTACTTAACCTTAAATGTAATTTTAGTATGTACCTATAACGAACTATCTCCATGACTACAGATTCCCAATCCTACAGATTCTCTAATCTACGGATTCCCAATTTAACAGATAACCAATTACACAGGTTCCCAATTTAACAGATAACCAATTACACAGGTTCCCAATTCTACATATTCTTTATTCCACAGTTTCTTATCTGACTACTATTTTACCGGTAAGGGTCCACTCAGTCCGTTAGGTGTGAATGTAGGTTAGGTTCGTTAGTTATCTATATACGCCCGAAGGGCAAACTACCTAGAAATAGGGGCCCCGCGTAGCGGGGACCCGTCGACCCAGTTACATTCCTTGTATTATTTTGTAGAATACCAATTATGTAGAATTGGGAATATGTAGACATAGAAATCTGTAGAGTTGGAATTATGTACAGATAAAATGCTGTAAAATTGGGAATCTGTACACTTGGGAATGTGTAGAAATAGAAATCTGTGCACATGGTATTCTGTAAAAGAAATCTGTAGAACTGGGAACAATTCCCTATAACTAACTAACTACGCTGGCTCAGCGACCCAAAATGGATCTTGGCCTCCGAAACGAGCTCTCGCCACTGTGCCCTGTCCTGCGCCACCTCCTGCCAGTTGCTGACTTACCTATATAAGTATTTTTATACATATTAATGTAAATGTAATGTAAGTCTATATGTTTAAATTTTGAAAAAAGGCCTTCTGCTGAGTTTGTTGCGGCGTTTCTTCTCAAGCAATGGGTCTAGGAAGCGCTAGTAAATTCATTTCTGTTAAATTCATTTAAAAGTGACGTGTAAAAGTGCCCAGATGTGGCCTATTTGCTGAATAAATATTTTCATTTTCATTTTCATTTCATAAGGACCTGGAAATTTTAAATGATTCTCTTATGTTTTGAATTTTTCCCTTTTTTACCCGACGGCGCCAAAAGGAGGGTTATGTTTTTCGAGTGTATGTATGTACGTATGATGTATGTATATTTCTTTGGCACGCTGTATAGTCTAAATGGCTGGATGGGTTTTTTTGCGAGGTCTCGTTAGATTCGTCTTAATCGTGAGAGTGACACTGGGTATATCAAAATTGCAAAAAACAAAATGGCTGACTTTTGGAGGCATTTTAAACGTTTCCAAAAATGTTTTTTGTCATAGCCTATCGAGTGGGGTATCAAAATGAACGGCTGGATGAATGGATCACAAATATATATATATAATATATGTGAAATCAAAAGTTTGTTTGCAGTCGGGTTTTATATTTTTGCAAAAATCGAGTTATTTACGGACGGCGGCTCAGCATAATAGAATAGGTTTCTTCCTATCACAACAGTATATGGCAACAGTAGTGCCGTACAATCTTAGCATACGAGTAATATCGGGATATTTAGTAGAATCTCTTTGTGTAAAGATTCTTAGGTAGGTAACCCTAGTACTTACGATAGTAAAAATAAAGAGGCAGGGCAGTTAATGTTGATGCTCCTCGTTTCCTCTATTATGTTTGTGATCAGACACAAGAAGACATTACCGTTTACGACAAGTTATAAAGGTGGAAATAAGTAGACTAAATTTCATTGCGAAAAAGACAGAGTATAAGGTGGGTTGTAAATAGTTTGTGTAGCTTACAAAAAAACCGGCCAAGTGCGTGTCGGGCCACGCGCAAAGTATAGGGTTCCGAAGTTGACGATGCCCACAGTACTTTTCTAAGACTTATTAGCATCTAGCTAGCCTGTGGTATGACGTGCCCGCCCGACGACTATGCAGCTCGAGAAAAATCATAGGTTTTTTAATCATTTCATAAGTTGATCGACTATGACTTGTAAATAAGTACCTACAGCCTACTTAGCTGTGATAGTTTTCCTTTCAACTACGTTATATATGCCACAACCGTGTTTTTTTTTTCAGCCATCCAAATACCACCATTTAGCTGGCAGGGGGGGGGGACTCGACTCTAACAAAAAATTGCACTTTAAAGCTTAATATTTCACAAACGCATCACTTAATCACTCACTCACTCCTTTGTGAATTAGGCCGGAAAATTAGGGATCGAGGTGGTGACCCCCGCTCTCGGTTTTATCTCGTCCAGAGGTTGTCCATCGCCATTCAGCGCGGTAACGCCGCTAGCGTGATGGGCACTTTTGGGCGGGAGCAAACTCGGGGCGGATAGTTGAATAAACTGTTTAGAAGATCATCATTCATCATTTCAGCCGAAAGACGTCCACTGCTGGACATAGGCCTCCCCCAAGGCTCGCCACTCAGACCGGTCCTGTGCTACTTGCTTCCACCGGTTTCCCGCGACCTTCACGAGGTCGTCGCTCCATCTTGTTGGAGGCCTGCCAACAGCTCGTCTCCCGGTTCGCGGGCGCCACTCGAGAACTTTCCGGCCCCATCGGCCATCAGTCCTGCGAGCAATGTGCCCCGCCCACTGCCATTTAAGGTTCGCAATTCTTCAAGTTTAGAAGATCACTTAATCAAAAAATGGTTTTAACAAATCCACGATATTTTTTAAGACCTATTCAACAACGACGGTGCGGCAACCATGCGGATTGCTACGTGACCCAAATTTCTCTTTGTGAAGTGAAGTGAAAGTACGAGTGCACCATCCATCCAGCCTCTCTGCGCGAATTTCTTTAGAAATCCTGCGGGAGAAGCGCCCGTCCAGCACTGGACGGCGGGGACCGTCTACACATCTGCAGCCAGCCGTTGGTTGCCTGAAACCGCAAACCCGAACCCGGCTCCGCTCAAACGGTTCCACCGGGCTAGGGAATGCGGGGACTGGCGCCGCCGACGGCTCAGCGCTACTTCGGGGACGTCCCACCACTGAATCTGTCCAGAAATGGACAAAACACATCAAGATCCTAGTGCGGGTAGTTCGGAACCGAGTGATCCCAAACTACCCTCATCTTCAGAAGAAGAATTTTCTGACGACTACGCAGACTCCCATCAAGAGGGTACCTCGCAGACTCAACTTCGCGAAGTACCCACGTACCAGCAAGCCACCACCGAGAGCTTCACCGAGGTCCGCCGAGGAGCGGGAGAGGCGGAATATGGAATTTCGACCCTCACCGCACACGCTGGCGAACCATCAGACAGCCCCGCAAAGACCCCTTATGCCGCGGCTCACCGCGCACAACAAGGCGTACGGGAAGCCGAGGACATCGAGCGCCTACAACGCACGGTGCAGGGCGCCCACGACTCACCGGACTACCACAATCAGCCACAGCAGTCCCAATGGTCGCCGACCGGCGACAAAGAAGACGCCTGCTTCCCTTTGCCGGACGACGCCACGCCGAGCGAATGGCTAGGGCGCGACATTTCCATGGTAGCCGCCTTCGCCCGCAAGAAGGGTTTCGCGTCCCCGGGTCTCATAAACTGGATGCAAACCTACGTCCGTCTCCAGCGCTGGGAACTCGGGGACGAGGACGCTCTCGAAGATTCCGACCGCCACATTCTCAATTTGGCGGACCGCATCCCTGCCATCCTGCCCATGAGATACAAGAGGGCGCCCGAAGGGACGCCCCCTGACCAAAACAGGGGAAACAAGCGAGTCTGCCGCGACCTACTTGCATCTCCGCTAGAAGCTGCCAGTGAAGACACACCGAAGCCTCAGCGCATACACAAGCAGCCGGCCCGTGTCAAATTTGAATCCGAACCCGCTGCTTACAAATCGAAGCCGCAAGAAGCCCGCTGCGAGGCTCCTGCCAGTCTTCGCCCCCAGCCTCCGCCAGCGCCTGCGATCTCATTCGCAAGCGGCTACGCGCAGATGGCGGCGAGGAAAGCCAAGCAAGCACCTCAGACGCCATCAACAGCAGCACCAACACCAACACCGACGGCCACAAAGACCGCCGCTTCCCGCGCCCAACCAGCACCCTCCACGACACCCAAAGAGCCCCCGACCAAACCTGCTAAGTCAAAATACCCTCCAATCGTGGTGGAAAGATTCCCCGACTGGACGAAGCAGATCGCCGAAATTGCGCGCAAACTGGGCCGCGCCCCCGAAGCCAGACCATACGGCAACGGGATCAGATTCTCGCCCTCCTCCGGAGAGGAATACCGCTGCGTGATCCAACATCTCACGCAGCTGGAAGCAGAACCGAGGGCAGAACCGTTGAAATGGTTCTGCTACTCCCTCCCGGAGGACCGAAAATTGAAAATCGCCATAAGAGGCCTCCCTGTCGACACCGCCCCAGAAGAGATCCTGGAAGCCCTAGAGGAAAAGGGGTTCGAAGCGGACTACGCCAAAGCTATACACGCCAGGAGCGGGCGACCTGGCTGTGTGTACTTTGTGCAGCTGACCGGACCCGCAGAAGCCAACGCGGGGGTGTACAAACTGCGCGAGCTCCTGTACATCCCAGGCATAAAAATTGAGGCCTGGAGGGGAAAAAAGGGTCCCCCTCAATGCCATAGATGCCAGGGCTTCAGGCATTCCAGCGCCGGATGCCACCGCCCCATAGCCTGCGTGAGATGCGGCGGTGACCACCCCGCCAACTCCTGCGAAGTGCCACGTGAGCAGCCAGCAAAGTGCGCAAACTGCGGCGGCCCCCATCCGGCGAACCACGTGGGATGTCCCGTCTTTCGCCGTGAGGCCCGCAACAAGAGGGCCGGCACTATCGCGCACACCATTCCCGCCAGACCAGGGCCGATGACCAGGGCGGCTGATCACCAACCCACGGTGGACGAGTCAGCGCCATCCTCTTTGATGGCGCCGGCCAACGCCCCCAAACAAAGGGGCGCCGGCGGCACCGCACCTGGCCCCAAGCCCGATCAACCCTCCAAAAAGCCGAGGAGGAAGAGGAAGAAGCACTCGGCCTCTGATGCCACCCCAAACCAGGCCACACCAACACCAGCAGCTCCCCTTGATGTGCTAGCCGTCTTCGACCTGTTCAGACAGGTCCTGGTAGCAAGCCAAGGAGGAACCGAAGCCCTTGCCTCGCTCACAGCCGCCATCTCAAAACGCCACGTTCAACAGTAGCAGGGATGAGCTACGGGTCGTTAGCTGGAACGCCCAAGCGCTCAAGGGCAAGCTACGACTCCTCCGAAGCTTCCTCCATCAGCAAAGGGTGGATATTATGTTAATCCAGGAGACCATGCTGAAGGAGGGTGATGCACTGAAGCCGAGTGGATATGTGGTCCACAGAAGAGACGAGCTCACCCCAGAAGGACGTGCATACCGGGGACTCGCCGTCCTGGTGAGGGGCGCAATAGTCCATCAGCCCTTGGATCACATATCCTTCACGAGTTTCTACGCGCTGGGGGTGGAACTCCACCTAGCAAGACAGAGGCTGCGTATTTACTCGCTGTACAGACCCACTGGGCCCCCGGGGAGACTCGGAGCGGAGCTACGCCAGCTGATGGAGTCGCCAGTGCCGATCATCGTGGCAGGCGACTTCAACGCCAAACACTTGGCATGGAACTCCACAAGAAACGACTCCCCGGGAAACTGCATCTACCAGACATCGATTGCCGCAAACTTTCACATCACTGGCCCCGAGGAACCAACTCACTTCTGTGACAACCGGGGCACAGCCGATGCCATCGACTTCATAGTGCACAAGGAGGTCACAGCACTGATGTCCACCGAAGTGCTATTGGATCTGCCATCAGATCACCGCCCGATCCTGCTGACGATCCAAGACGCACCAATCAGAGTCCCCTTCAAGCCCAGAAGGCGAATCGAGTGGGATGCGTTCTCGGCGGCGCTGGAGAACGTCACCTTCACCGGCCCGGTATCCTCGCCCGAAGAAATTGACGCCAGAGCGGAAGCCATCACCACCAGCGTCCAGCAGGCACTCACTACAGCTGCGCACACCATCCCTGCCGGCCGGAGGGCTAACCAAACGCCGGCAGCGATTAAGGAACTCCTCGCGCGTAAACGCCAGCTGCGACGACGGTGGCAGCATACCAGATGCCCAATTCTTCGGTCTGAGCTCAACGCCCTGACCGAGAAAATAAAGAAGAAGCTCGACGACCATGCCGCCGCATCCTGGGAAGAGCACATTGTGTCAATTGGAGACAATGTGCCGTCAATACACAAGCTCTGCCGCCAACTTGGAAGGCCGCGGAGCTCTGTCAGACCACTCCAGGACACAGACGGCTCTCTGAAATACCTGGCACAAGAAAGGGCGGAGATCTTTGCCAGAAATTTGGAAGCACAGTTCCAGCCGAATCCTGTCGTCGACCAAGAACACGAGGCCATGGTGATAGCTCACGTGGCCGAGTACTTCCGAGCGCCCGCCGGAGAAGAGGGAGACCCCGTGTTTCTCTCGCCCGGCCAAGTCCAACGAGCCCTAAGACGGGTGAAACCGAAGAAGGCCCCAGGCGCTGACAATATTCCCAGCACAGCGCTCCGGCACTTGCCACGCCGCACCATAGCGGGGATCACGGGGCTCTTCAACGGGATCATCCGCACTGGGCACTTTCCCACCATCTGGAAACGAGGCCGGGTGATCTTGCTGCCGAAACCGGGGAAAAACCGACTCCTGCCAACGAGCTACAGGCCCATCACCTTGTTGAGCACCATCTCCAAGGTGCTGGAGAAGCTCGTGCTGCGGCAACTCCAAGTTTTCCTGCAACCCAGGGCGGAGCAGTTCGGCTTCAGGGCCGGACACTCCACCACCCTCCAGCTGACGAGGGTAATCCACGAGCTCGCCATCTCAGCTAACAGGAAAGAACACACAGCAGCTGCCTTCCTGGACATCGAGAAGGCCTTCGACAGGGTGTGGCATGACGGTCTCATTTTCAAGCTCACCCTGTCGACCACTCCGAAGCGCCTGATCGAGCTCATACATAGCTTCCTGGCAAATAGGACATTCGAGGTCTCGGTAGAAGACGCCACCTCTTCGGTGCGCCCGATCCAAGCGGGCGTGCCTCAAGGAAGCTGCCTCTCCCCGGCTCTGTACGCGCTCTTCACTGACGACATCCCGGTGGTGGGCGATGTCATGCTGGGGCTCTTTGCTGACGACGCGGCATTCTTTGCCAAATCGATCAACAAGGCCCTCGCAGTGAAGAAACTCCAGCGTACCCTAGACGCCCTCCCGGGATGGCTCGGCAAATGGAGGATGGCCGTTAACGTCGGGAAGACTCAGGCGATATTCATGGGCCAAGCCAATCTACCGCCGCCTCTTCGCTTCTACGACAGCGAAGTCCCTTGGAAGCCAACGATAGTCTATCTGGGGGTGACTATCGATCGCCGACTCAATATGAAGCCACACGTCGACGAGGTGATCCGACGAGTCAAGACCGCGCGAGTGCTGCTACACCCAGTGCTGGCCAGCCACCTCCCCGTTCGCACGAAACTGGGGATTTATAAGACCTACATCCGGAGCCGGCTCACCTATGCCGCCCCGGCATGGTACGGTCTTACCACCGAAACCAACAAGAAGAGGCTCCGTGCGCAGGAGTCCCAGTCCCTGCGCACAATCGTCGCCGCCCCACGTTTCGTGCGAAACTCCACCATCCAGCGGGACCTCAGATGGACCAGCCTGGACGATTTCATCAGCGGCCTCGCGCGAGGCATGTACAGCCGCGCCGACAGATCCCAGCACCCGACGCTACAGGGAATTGCGCCCCTGCACGCAAGACCGCCGGACCGCCTCAAGCGACCTCGTCGACTTCCGAGGGAACTAGCCGAGAGCCCCGAATGTCCCGAAGAACCCAACGCCGCAGATAGGCAAAACGCCGAAGACAGGCCATAGAACCCAAGCCGCAGACAGGCCACGGAACCCACACGCCGCAGAGAGGCAATCGGGTATCCGATAACGCCGCAGAGAGGCCATCAATACCATGAAGGTAAACAATAGCCCAGCCCGCAGTTACGGGCTGCGAATGAAGCCGGCGAAGGGGACACTGTCCCGAACGCCTTCCCAACTCCCTAGCAGGAGTTTGTGATGACCACGTGATGATGGCAACCATGCAATAAAAAAAATTACATCCCCACTTTACGAGTAGGTACGGGCGGTACCATATAAAAAAATATATTTAAAATTTTTATTGTACCACTTTGTCAGCGTAACTAATATGTATATTCATGCCAAATTACAGCTTTCTAGAACGAAGCATCTCCGAGCAATAGTGCGGACAGACGGACGGACGGTCGGACGGACATGGCGAAACTATAAGGGTTCCTTGTGGACTTCGGAACCCTAAAAAATATCGGGCGCTTAATTATGCCGCGGTATTTAAACTTACCTCCTCTCAAATATAGCTCAAAACATTTCGTGAGGCGGTAGTAGCATGACTATGCGGGCTGTATTTACGACTTTGAAGAAAGGAGATCTTATAGCTTTGGTACCTAGCTAGTCCTTTTTTATACCAATGGTATAGGCAAACGAGCGCACAGCCCAACTGATGGTAACTGCGGCCCATGGACACCGAAATCCTATGATCCCCCATTAAGAAACCATAAGATCTCGAATGCGTTGCCTACCCTGAGGCCTAAGATGGAATGCCTCTGTGCCAGAAATTTCACCGGCTGCCTTAACCCCCTGTCGGAACGCAACAGTGCGAGCACTGCTATTTCGTATTTTTAAGGGTTCCGTACCCAAAGGGTAAAATGGAATCCTATTACCTCCACTGTCCATCCGTCTGTCTGTCTATCTGTCTGTCCGTCTGTCACCTGGCTGTATCTCATGAACCGTGATAGACAGTTGAAATTTTCACAGAATTTGATGTATTTTTGCTCAGAATAAAATAAATATTTGGGGGCTCCCACACAACCAACGTGTTTTTTTTTCGTTTATATATATATGGCACGAAACCCTACGCGCGCGAGTCCGACTCGCGCTTGGCGGTTTTTTTTTGTGTAAACCACGACTAGTTTACTGTTATATAGAATGCCTAAATGACCGGGTTCAATTCCCGAACTGAGAACTACTTTTGTTTAAAATGTATGAATGCAGTTTTTTTCGACCATAATCAGTGACATGGTTTCTAGGAACAGCTCCTTGTATGTCTTTCCACAGTAATAATACTTACTTTTACTGCACAGCTTATTTTCTATTACCTCTTAAAGTAGGGGAGGGCGGGGTTCAAAGTGCCGAGGGTAGGTAGTGCCGATGCGATTTACTCAGTGAAGAAAAAAGATAAATACATTCTGTTACTGCGTCGAGATATGCTTTACCCAGGCGCACAATCGGCGGCCAATTTAGTTGCGACAGCGCCGCGGTAAGAGTAGCTCCCTGCCACGTGCCGTGCCGATGTCACGTAAGTAAATATTTTCGTGGTTGTATTTTTTGGTCTATTTATTTTATTTTAAAGCTTTCGTATGCAGTGTCTTCAAAAAAGTCTCGACAGTTTATTGAAGAATCGTAAGGCCAATGTAATATAACGCTGTGTTAAATACGTTTTTAATAAATCCTCTGAAGGTTATTACGTTACTAACGGGGTTAAAAGGGCCTCTAGCCGGGGGTTCATTGTGCCGCGGAAATGTAATTCTAATTATTTTTTATATTATTTTCAGGATGAGAGTTTACAAAGATTAGGAAAAGTGCCGTTCTTACTGATACCCCAGGAAAGAAAGTGCACGAAAAAAAAGTAGAAATAGGTAGTTACAAACAAAAAGGAAAAGGAAAGTGGAAACGAACTAAAGCAAATACAAAGGGAGGAAAAGGTGGGAAAATTATGCAAAGAGAAGAGTTCTGCAAGAAGAAAATGATGAAGAGGAGAACGATAGCTTTGACTTATTTGACTATTATTCTAACTCGCAACTAGGAGAGCAATGGGTTCAATGCAGTATATGTAAGAAGGCTGTATCTCATGAACCGTGATAGTTAGACAGTGGAAATTGTCACAGATTGATGTATTTCTGTTGCCGCTATAACAACAAGTACTAAAAAACAGAATAGAATCAATATTTAAGGATGCTCATATACAACAAACGTGTTTTTTTTGTCGTTTTTGTCTACCGGGCTGTATTTCATGAACCGTGATAGTTAGATAAATGAAATTTTCACAGATTATGTATAAATCTGTTACCGCTATAACAACAAATAAAAAAAACAGAATGAAATAAATATTTAAGGGGGCTTTCATAAAACAAACATGTTTTTTTCCCGTTTTTATATTACGGAACCCTTAGCGCGTGAGTCCGACTCGCACTTGGCCGGTTTTTATAGATAATAGTACGGAACCCTTCGTGCGTGAGTCCAACTAGCACTTGACCGGCTTTTTCAAGTGCTAACTTTTAAAGTTTTGTCTTCATTGACAAGTTATTCTGTTGATCTTATTACGATGTACAAATGTGAAACATTTAAAGGCTAATATTAGTTATAAACTGTTAACTTTTTGATAAATATACTTTATTTGCTAAATAAAATCAGTTTTGTATTATTAAATGACATCTGACTGGCTTTTACTTGTAGCAATACAATCGGCCCAACTTACCTCACCATCGGCACAACCCGCCCCTTGATGGGGTAAATTGTGCCACTCTGACTTTTTGTTTAATATAGCCTCTAAATTAATTAATATTAGATACACCTTCAAATAGCATACGGTTATAAAAACTACATTAAATTTTACATTAGATAAACTCCAAAGCATTATTAAAACTTTCACAGTGTGTATCTTATTTAGCATTTTAGTAAAATCGGCACTTTGAACCCCGCCCTCCCCTACTGTGGGGGGGTTGGTGTTAGCTTGCGTTGATGCTGTATGTAGGTACGGAGATCAGCAGTGGAACTTGAAGATACGGAGACTCGCTGGGCATCAGGATGATGTCTAGCTAATTAAGAAATCTATATCTCGCAGACTGGCCCTAACACTTCCCTAATTAATTAATAAATAGAATTTACTTGAAATTCATATTATATTTTCCAGAGATCATTACTTTACAAGAGCTATAAAAAGACTCAACAAATGGAACTAAACAATTCTACGCTAAAAAATACCTATTTTCGAAAGAAAATGTGTCAACTCACCGATTATACTTGGCCAGTCTCCACATTAGTTACAAGTGGCTTAATATTAGCTGTAAATGTATGAAAATTCTAAAGCGTGCAACGTTCTGTACTTTCAAGATTGCGTGCAGCTGCGGTCATCCGCAAGCAGTTCAAGTTCCAGAAACAAACTTTATAAACAAAATATTACAGTTAAGAGGGTTTACTCCCAAAGCTGGCAACGTCGCAAATAGCTGTCAAATATTTCGTTGTTTTCATTAATTTATGAATTTACTGAATGAAAACATGAATTTTCGCTCTATGGTTGAATAAAACATTAAGTATGGATTGCAACAATTATCATAGGAACATGAAATGTTTAGGATTATGGAAGTACTATCTTTTGAAAACTTTCCATCGCATTTTCCATGTATCTTAATATAATCTTATCATTTGAGTGCCTAACCAACAAATATAAAATGAGACGCGTCATTCAACCATAGAATGATAAGTTCTTTTTTAATTCAGTAATATTGAGAAATTAATGAAAACAGCGAAACATTTGACATTTGACGTTGCCAACTTTCAGGATAAACCCTCTTAAGTGTTTCTTCACCACACAATCTCGGATGTTCTTTCAGCTTGTTTTGCTAACCATGCGTTGGGTACTAATTAATATGATGACTGTAAATTAAAAATTTAAACAAAAACATCACATCGGCGACATTCACATTAGGAAAGTACCGATTTTCAAATCAATCAATTGAATTTCATCACATATAAATAAGATTAAAAGGGTTTATAACGAAAGTTGGAAACGTCGCATATAGCTGTCAAATGTTCCGCTGTATTTATTTATTTCTCAATATTGCTGAATTAAAAAGGAAGATATCATTCTATGGTTGAATGAAGCGTCTCGTTTTATATTTGTTGTTTAGGCATTAAAACGCATGGAAACTGCGATGGAAAGTTTTCAAAAGATATTACTTCCATAATACTAAAAACTACGTGTTCCTATGATAACTGTTGCAATCCATACTGAATGTTTTATTCAACCATAGAGCGATAGTTCATGTTTTCATTCAGTAATATTCAGAAATTAATGAAAATAGCAAAATATTTGACAGCTATTTGCAACGTTGCCAACTTTCGGAGTAAACCCTCTTAACTATTCTTACCCCTTTACCGCAACGCACTCTCTGCGTGTTGAGTTACATGCCCTACTGTTATTTGTTTTTTTGTATATCTTTGTACTAGCTTCTGCCCGCGACTTTGCCCGCGTGGAATTCGGTTATCGCGCTCCCGCGGGAACTATGCGTTTTTCCGGGATAAAAAGTAGCCTATGTCCTTTCCCGGGACCCCAACTATCTTCATACCACATTTCATCCAAATCGGTCCAACGGTTGAAGCGTGAAGAGGTAACAGACACACAGACAGACAGAGTTACTTTCGCATTTATAATATTAATATGGATATGGATGTTTGTCTCTGAATAAATATTTTCTTCTTCTTCTTCAGTATGAATTGTATGATTGCTCCATCCACTATAAAATATGGGACACAAACAGTCGTCTCGCAATATCCCTAACGAGACCCTAAGGACTCAAATGACTAGAACATCTGGATAATACGAAGGTTTCCACGACGCAATATCTCACGAAGTGCCAACTCGCCGCGCTAGTTCCCAATAACATTTCGAATGCAGCTGCAAATGCTCGGGCAATCTGCGACGATCTCACTGCGCTCACTTGCGCTCGTTACGCTCGCGGTGCTCGTTCCGTTCGAATCGCTTATTCGTGATTATTGTTCAGTGACCATTTTATTAGGAACCTTAGCAAATCAATGGGAGAAAGTAATAAAATCAGCAGGAAATAACTGGATGAATATTGCCAAAGAAAATAGTAAACCTAGTGATAATTTTAATGGAAATATAAGCACTTTACCCTTGAACAGTGTAGCGTTTATATGTACGTGTAAGTGTAGTGTAGTTTTGGCCTTAGTGTATTTATAAATACCGACTGTTTCGGTGTGATTTCACTGAGATCGGAGTGTGTTTATCTGGGCGTACTCTATAGTGAGATAGTATTATGTCACCTTCTAGGTTACCTACTGTACTTTAGCCTAAACAAAACATACATCACCGCGAGATGAAAAACAAAATCTTTTAAAAAAGCAGCATTAAATTAACTGAAGTAACTTCCCGCATTTTGGGCCAGAACTTCGTCCTTTTTATTTTTAAGCTCAAAGAAAAACATTTGTCAAACGAACGTACTTTAATATAATGGCATA
The DNA here is from genome assembly GCA_963971205.1 of Aethes cnicana. Lineage (NCBI taxonomy): Eukaryota > Metazoa > Arthropoda > Insecta > Lepidoptera > Tortricidae > Aethes > Aethes cnicana. The sequence goes on along the minus strand of OZ020274.1, from coordinate 688,538 downwards.
AATGGCTATACATTTTTAAACCGCTTTGTGAAGATACAAGATGATAAAGTGTAGACCTATTATAATTCTCGACTGTACAGTTAATTGATGCCGGCTTGAAAAAAATTAAACACAAATATTTTCAGGGATCCCCTTGTTTCCCATAAAATTGTAGGGCCTAATTTCGTTAGTCAGAAAATGTTAGTCATAAAATTTATGGAAATAAGTACCATTAGTCATAATAATCATAAACATAACTTGAGATACTCCTAACGTTCAGGAGTCATAATATCAAGTGTAATACACATCGTTAGTAATATATAATATTGATATCCATAATATCTGAAGACATACTTGTTTATTATCAGAAACTTAATAAATCATAAGCTTTTAAGTCATAACTGCGCACTGGGCTTTTTATTGGTAGTCATAACGACGTTATTAGATTAAAAAAATATTCATTAGAATGAAATGCTGCGACAGACGAAACATTTAGGTTAGGTTAGGTTAGAGTATGAATATTTACAGAAACGAAATGCTGCGAGAGACGAAACATTTAGGTTAGGTTAGGTTAGAGTATGAATATTTACAAAAACGAATTGATGATAGCAAATAATAATTATCGCTAATAAGTTTTATGACTAATGTAAAAATTCACATCAAACGTTATGTCAGAAAATTTTAGGATCAATTACATTATGACCAATGATAGTTCTGGGTACTGATTGGTATGACTAATGATAGTTCTGACCCACGACTATTATGCCTTACGAAATTAGATAATTCGTTTTTATGGCTTTTTATATTATTACTAACGGCATTATGACTTACAATAATTATTACCCAAAACATAATGACTTGTGAAAATCGGAACTTCGATGTTATGTCAGTCAATATAGACCCATATTTTCATTCCTTCTCGTGATGAGAGGAGGCCTGTGCCCAGCAGTGGGCCGTAAATAGGATGTTGTAGTAGTGTAGTATTTTCATTCCTTAGCAGGCTGAAAACCTTACGCCTCTTATTAAAGCCCTTTGACAAAAAGTAATAAAAATGAATCCATATCCATATTATCCATATTAATATTATAAATGCGAAAGCAACTCTGTCTGTCTGTCACCTCTTCACGCTTCAACCGCAGGACCGATTGAGATAGGTTACTTTTCATCCCGGAATACCCCAGCTAGTTCCCACGGGATCACGATAACCGAATAAGTTTCAATATAAATCCAGGCTAATGGTGAGTTGATTCAAGCACAGTTGATGGACTCCTGGTCGTTAAATATGGCCGCCGAGCTGTCCTTCCATACAGAAACGTCATTTTATCCCATAGTAAAATATTTAACGTTAACGTTAACTTTAACGGACGGTTTGAATCAACTCACCCTCATTTTCTTACTTGTCGCAATTAGGTACTATTTTATATGTATATTAATTAATTATCATCATCTCCAATGTAAGTAAAAAAAAATACAAAATTGTGAAAACTTTCAAGACTGTATCTATAAAATACTTAGCCAATAGGGATGACGACAGGGTGAAGAAATCGAATATCTAATTAGTCCGTCAGTCAGGTAATTTTTTGTTTTATCAAATTAACAAAGAATGTCTAAGTTAAAACGCATTAAAGTTGGAGATTGGGGGCTAACTACGTCACCGTTAGGCATAAATTGTACCTAACCGTGACGTCACGCGACATTTCAACTCAATATATCTCCGTATAAGTTTGATTACGTGAAAAAAGAAAAAATACGTGTCCAATACTTTTCAATAATCTTCCTGATAGACTAAGAAAAAAAAGTTGTCGTCTCCCCTATTGATTCATTCAAAATTTCCTTAGTAACGTTGTACCGTGTAATTCTTCACATTATCAATGAAAAATTTAAAGATTACGTCCCACTCTGGATTAACTTGGAAGTTAATCCATTAAGGCCATTCATAGACCCAGCTCAGCCGTCACTGTCACTCGTGGGACGAGTGAAAGAGAAAGCGCTACGCACAGAACGCCCGATTTAGTTAGTATTTAACGCGTTTTAATTTCTATAAAAATACCGTCTAAAAAAATGGCATTTATAAAGCTGTCGATGTATGCATATAATATGGTTTTTTTTTTGTTATAATTAGTTTTACACTGTTTGATATAATAAACTGGAGTAAAGTTGGATTAGCGGTCCGAGTTAGAGGTTACTTTGGAATTAAATTGTATCGAGCGAAGTTTCGTGAAACGTGTATCGAAAGCTGTCAATGTAAGGATGATATAATCAAATATAACATATGTTTTTTTCATATTTTTAACTTTAAACATTTCTTAGAAAAGTATGATCTTAAATGAGCAATTTGACGATGCTGGGTCAGGGAAGGGCCTTAACTTGGAAGTTAATCCATTAACTTGGGACTGGGACCCTTTCATCAGGAACTGGGTGCGTCTTACGAATCGGATTTCGGCGAACATCATTCAAATTAACTTAATATCGACTCGGTGGACTTTTTCGGACAGACAACTTTCTTACATCAAAACAGATGTAGCTTTATTTGCGTAAATTGAATTTCATCCAGTTTTGACTAACTAATTAATTATGTTTTGGCGTGACGTTTCGTAATTTCGGGTTTGTTTATATGTATTTTCAACTGATGAAAAAAAAGGAAGAGGTTCTCAAGTCTACGCGTATTTTTTTTTATGTGTGACCACGCATAATTTCGTCACTTTATGAACCGATTACAATTATTCTTTTTTTAATTGAAAGTGGTACCTCCAAATTGGTCCCATTTTAATTTGGTTTAGTTCTGATGATGGGATGCATTCAAAAATGAGGGAACTCCTCGTTTGTTAGCATGTGTATGATTTTGGCATCAATTTCAAACACTACAGTGAGACTTTACCAAACCTTTACAAAACTTAGAAGGCGTGTGGATTAAGCGAAAATAGACTCTGCGTTCACGGCTTAAGTGCTGCGCCGCACGCCTCCTAAGTTGTGTCGTGCTGAACGTCCCATCGTACACATGTTTGGAAACTATAGCCGAAAAAAAATTTTTAATAAAAAAGTCAAAGTCGCGCAGTAACAAACGCTGAAAAAAATAGAACCGACTTCAAACTCCGACAGTCTGTGAAGTCGGTGTCAAGTTCAAGTTATAAGCTTCGGGGCGGTTAACTTGACACCGACTTCACAGGCTGTCGGAGTTTGAAGTCGGTTCTATTTTTTTCAGCGTTTGTTACTGCGCGACTTTGACTCCAACCTATAAACTTGATTTTATTGCGACGGAGCCGTTTCATAATCAATCGTTTGATAGAGGTACCACCTTTCCGCGGAGGATATTCGGTGTCCATGCATTAACATGGACACCGAATATCCTCACAGACAGTTACTTTCACATTTATAATATTAATTATACAACTGCTGGACCGATTTAGATGAAACTTGGTATGGAGGTAGCCGTCCCGGGAGAGGACATGGGCTACTTTTAATCCCTGAAAAAAGCGTAGTTCCCGCGGGAACGCGATAACCGAATTCCATGCTGCCGCTCTAGCGAAGTTGCGGGCAGAAGCTAGTAATATCTAAATATATAAAACTCAAAGGTGACTGACTGACTGACATAGTGATCTATCAACGCACAGCCCAAACCACTGGACGGATCGGGCTGAAATTTGGCATGCAGGTAGGTGTTATGACGTAGGCATCCGCTAAGAAAGGATTTTGCGAAATTCTAACGGGAACGGGAAAAAACGGGATTTTACATTTTAATATTTCAGCGCATATGAAGTTGCGGGAAAAAGCTAGTTAATATTATATAGCCTTAGCTGCTGGACGGATTTAGATGAAATTTGGTATGCAGGTAGTTACAGTCCCGGGAAAGGCCATAGGCTACTTTTTATCTCGGAACACGCATAGTTCTTGCGGGGACGCGATAATCGAATTCCGCGCGGATGAAGTCGTGGGCAGGAGCTGTCAATACGTAGATCTACTATCCACTCAGCGCATCCGCTTCTACTACTACTTCGCAGATGCGTGCAGGTTTCGTCACGATGTTTTCCTTCACCGAAAAGCACATGGTAAACTCAAATTGAATTTCGCACTTAAGTAAACTTAGAGGTGCGAGCCGGAATCGAACCCCCGACCCTCGGCATGAAAGGCGGTAGGTCGAACCACTACGCTACCACGGCTTTTGCCGCATCCGTTTCGTTCACCTTTAAATTGGTTAGATACACGGTCACTTTCTACTTATTTCACACCTCCTAATATGGATACTCCGTTACACGTCGACGTTGGAGACTATACATCTCTAAGATCTTAGATTTAAGTTTAAGTTAGGAACTATACATCCCTTCAATGTAATTGTAGTACGTACCTATATGTATATTTTATACATGTAATGTAAATGTTATAACTATGTGTAAATTTTGAAAAAAGGCCTTCTGCTTGAGTTTGTTGCGGCGCTTCTTCTCAAGCAATGGGTCTAGGAAGCGCTAGTAAATTCTTTTCTGACGTGTAAAAGTGCCCCTATGTGGCTAATTTGCTGAATAAATGATTGAATTGAATTTTGAATTTTTGACTCGTTTAATTCTCCATTTTGAACTTTATGTACCTACTAACTAAGTTAGTAAGTGATAGTACATTACAGACCTAGGGCGGTGACTTTGTTAATGTCGGTCCTTCGGTTCGGGCCACAAACACCTGCGATTTGGGGCTTTACGATTTACCGCCCGTGGTTTTTGTCTAATGTTTTACGTCTTGCCTTGGCCAGGAAGTTAGTTTTTTCTCCCCATTTTACGGCCAAGGGTGACGTAAATAGCACTTTATTGTACACCTCTAAATAAATATTTACACAAAAATCACAAATAATAATATTGTACAAAGGCGAACTTGTATAGTAATTTAAGCTTCATAGAAATTCAACCCGCTCTGCTAATGAGTCATTACTCGGAAGTTGTACGGTCGACGTGAAAGAGATGTTTACACTTTTTCACCCTATTCCGTTGTATTAAGGTCCAAAAGTGTAAATATCTCTTTGACGTCGACTGTAACAGAGCTGAAACTGACAGTACTCTGTGATACCACAGTATACCTAATAGGTACCTACTATCATACCAGAAGCGACATGCACCGCCCCGCACCAACACAAGGTACCTCACACCGCCCGCGTCTCCATAGCAAAACCCGTTGTAACTTGCACTCACGCACACATTTTTATTTAATCGTATGGCTAAATCTAAATACGATACAGAGATTATAAATGTATTTCCAAGTCGATTACACACACATGCCCACGTATTTGTTCAACATAATATTTTAGTGTGCACAGTACGTTCAGATTGTATGGAGTGTCGAGGGTGTGACGATACTAAGAATCTAGATCACTAAGTATAAGATGAAAATTATAGGTTTATGCCTATGGTTTATGCAATTATTAGAGGTACATGCATGTGGCGCAAGATTTGTTTCTCTTGATCTATTTACACTATACCAACAGCTCGTCTACCGGTTCGCGGACGCCACTCCAGGTCTTTCTGCCCCCATCGGCCATCAGTCCAGCAATGTGCCTCGCCCACTGCCACTTAAGGTTCGCAATTCTTCGGGCTATGTCGGTGACCCCAGTTCTACTGCGGATATCCTCATTTCTGATTCTATCACGCAGAGAAACCCCGAGCATAGCCCTCTCCATTGCCCTCTGGGAGACCTTGAGCCTTCTTACGAGGCCCATCGTAAACGCCCACGTCTCGGAACCATAAGTCATCACTGGCAACACACACTGATCGAAGACTTTCGACTTAAGACCTCCAACAAGATGGAGTGACGACCTTGTAAAGGTCGCGGGAACGCGGTGGATGCGAGTGGCAGGACGGGTCTGCGTGGCGCGCCTTGGGGGAGGCCTACGTCCAGCAGTGGACGTCTATCGGCTGAAATGATGATGATGATGATGATGATTTACACTATACATTATTATACTCGTATTCAACAGTCAGTACCACTTAATAATTTCGGCTGATATTAATGATAAACAAGGAAACGTTTAAAAATGTCTGCAGCGGTCATTTAAGAATAGTATGTAATTAAGTTTATTTTTATTTATTTAAATTTAGGTTGTATATTATAAGTGGGCTTAATTAAACGCTCAATTAATTAATTTTCAGATGAAACATCATAATTTACTCGCGGGAAGTGTATTCGCGATGAAAAAGGAAATTACTGTTTTCCTATCTTAAATTCGCGAATAAAATTCATGTTTTCTTGCGGGCCTCCGACAGGAAAGCGGTAATCATATGCAAATATGTGCTTTATTAAAAGAAAATAACGTTAATTATCCTTGCCACCCGCGTGTTTGAAATGGGACCAACTTTGTTTAACTAACATGCCTATGAACTAAAGGAGCAACAGGTTAATGATAAACGCATAAGTAAGTAATTTAATCTAAGTAGTTTCCTTTTTAGGCACTTTAGAACCTTTTGTTAATGAAACCTTTATATTTATTAATTTGCACATTGATAATAATAAAGACTTATTTTAATTACGACTGTTTTATTTATATGCTGTGTATGACGATCTTTAAAAGTGAAAAATTACGAGTTTTTATTATGGCTGGTATTTGGTAAATTTATTGACCGTAATAATGCTTCTTTAATCCTATAGTTAACTCTTTTGACCATAATAATGCTAATATAATGCGCCTGTAATGCACCTGTGAACCCATTTAGGATCTAAAGCCGTATAATTTGTGCCCAAATCAGCGTTATAGTAGTCGTATTATTGTTTGTAATGCTCTTATAGAACTTGCTCAAAATGCTTAAACGATACATAAATGCTGTAAGTCGGCCGATATACAGCTTTGATGTGTTACTTGGGCATGGTCATTGGTTTGCGATGGCGATGACGACCAGTAGTTTTTCTATACGAATATGTGCGCCACGCGTGTTCAGTCGATCTCGATAACGACCGCTTCTCCAACAAAGTGGCCAAACGCAAAGAACTTTCTGGTAATCGCTTCGCTGAAGCGCGTTTTCCGGTACGTAAACTATGTATAGCACGACAAAACTTAGAAGGCGCGCGGATTAAGCAATAATAGACTCTACGTCAACGGCCTTAGTGCTTCGTCGCGCGCCTTCTAAGTTGTGCCTTGCTATACCTACCTACGAAGTTTATCAACTCTGAGCAACGTTCATTACCCTAGATCTTCTATGATCATCATTTCTGATTCTAACACTTAGAGAACCCCTTCGAGAGTCCTAAGTTTTACTGAAAATGTCATTGGTTGTAACGTCTAGGTACACAAACTGTATGTTATAATCGTATTTTGTTTACTTTTTACCCGACTGCGCACCGCAAAGGAGGGTTATGTGTTTACCTGTCTATGTATGTATGTATGTATGTTTGTTCCTTTGTGGCACACTAGAGATCAAACGCGTGGGTCGATTTTAATGAATCATACGTCAATCGATTCGTCTGAATTGCGCGAGTGTCACTGAAGATATAAAATTTATCAAAATTTAAAATGGCGGCTACCAGACGCCATATTGTACAAAATAAAAAAATAAAAGTCAACCAACTATGGCATGTGAGGTATCGTTGAATAGGTATTTAAAAATCATTATTAGGTTTCTTTGACCATTTTTCAGACAAAAGAACCGTTTATGATTTATAACGATTCAAAGTTCCTTTACTAACCACGTAAAGTAGGTACCTACCTATCCACCCAGTAGTACATCCGTTCGAATTAGCAACACAGGAAATAATCTAGACCAACGAGTCTTCAAGCAGGTCACGACGACTATAAAATACTTAATAATAATGTTTTTCATAAATCTCAAACTTCAATCAAGTACGTACGCATGTGCAATGTAGTGTACCAGTAGCGTCATCTATCCGTTGACTTGAAGACCTTTAGTTTCGTTATTACATTTAAAGTGTCAATAGTGTGTGTGATACAGTGAAATATAACCTAATTGATTATAGGTACCAATTAGGTACACTAGTCAGTACTCAGCGCTCGTAAATAAATAAAATAGCTACCTAATACTCTTATGTAGTACCAGTAGCGCCATCTATCGGTTGACTTGAAGAATTTTAATAGGTTCAGGCTTATGTAGCGTTTTGAGCCGGGTTAGGTCTCTAGAGGGATTAATAATCAGTAATTTAGATCATCGCAAGCTACTTAATAATCCCCACGATAGCAACTCTCTCCATGAAATGACAAGATTGCGGAATTTACGGTCTTTTAATCCCTAACTAAAAATAATAAAATAAAAAAGTTTATTAAAAAAAACAAAAAACCCGACTGCGTAAAAAATAAAAAGAAAAAAACAAGACTACTTAGTTCAGTAGTAGCTAGGATTATGTTAAGTAATTGATTGCTATTGAGGAATCTACAGATGCCTACAGTCGGGACCCATTTAAAATCTAGGTTAAAATGTTACAAATAATGGGTCCCGATAGTAGGCATCTTTAGATTCCTCAATAGCAATCAATTACTTAACATAATCCTAGCTACTACTGAACTAAGTAGTCTTGTTTTTTTCTTTTTAGTTTTTACGCAGTCGGGTTTTTGGTTTTTTTAATTAATTAGTTTGTACTGTCTAATTTATTTTTAACCCCACGATACAAAAAAAAAGTTAATTTAAAAAAACAAAAAACCGGACTGCGTAAAAAAACTAAAAAGAAAAAAACAAGATTACTTAGTTCAGTAGTAGCTAGGATTATGTTAAGTAATATTTACCGTCGCCATCAGATATATGGTAGCGAACAATGTGATCATAAATATCTGGACACGATCTTACTGTCAAGACGTTAGACTACATGCTCAGATATTTCTGATCATTCTTGCTTGCTCATATTACGTCTAATGGCGATCGTACCTACTGAGAAAATACACCATGGAAATAATTTCATGTTCGACACTAACATAAATCAAATATTGATTGCTATTGAGGAATCTAAAGATGCCTACTATCGGGACCCATTATTTGTAACATTTTACCCTAGATTTTAAATGGGTCCCGACTGTAGGCATCTTTAGATTCCTCAATAGCAATCAATATTTGATTTAAGTTAGTGTCGAACATGAAATTATTTCCATGGTGTATTTTCTCCGTAGGTACGATCGCCATTAGACGTAATATGAGCAAGCAAGAATGATCAGAAATATCTGAGCATGTAGTCTAACGTCTTGACAGTAAGATCGTGTCCAGATATTTATGATCACATTGTTCGCTACCATATATCTGATGGCGACGGTAAATATTACTTAACATAATCCTAGCTACTACTGAACTAAGTAATCTTGTTTTTTTCTTTTTAGTTTTTTTACGCAGTCGGGTTTTTTGTTTTTTTAAATTAACTTTTTTTATTTTACTATTTTTAGTTAGGGATTATAAGACCGTAAATTCCGCAATCTTGTCATTTCATGGAGAGAGTTGCTATCGTGGGGATTATTAAGTAGCTTGCGATGATCTAAATTACTGATTATTAATCCCTCTAGAGACCTAACCCGGCTCAAAGCTACATAAGCCTGACCCTTCGCAAAAATGCGTGTCCCTAAATCAACGACAGCTCGGTCCCAGGTAGTTCCTTGTAGCTTATGTACAGTAACACCCCAGCACAATATCTAGCGACCAAGATTTGCTCGACACCGAGTTTTCTCAGGTACCTATTCCAAATTTCATCCAAAACGTTAGAGGCGATTCTGAAATCGCTTGTATAAATAAATAAACATACAAGATTAGCCGCGTTTACAGTACAAGATCTACAGGTTGAAATCAAAGACGTGAATGCATATGAGTTTATCTGGGATAAAAAGTAGCTTATGTCTTTTTTCCGAAATCCAACTATCTCCGTACAAAATTTAATCTAAATCGGGCACGAAGTTATCATCGAGTACGGAAAGTCTAAATCTGCGCGAGACGAAGTCGCGGGCAACGGCTAGTCTATATTATACATTATATACTAGCTGTTTCCCGCGACTTAGTACGCGCGTGAACATCAAAATGTAAAAATTCCGTTCCCGTGGGAATTTCGAGCAATCCTCTCTTAGTGCACCCCTACACTCCCCAAGGAACCTACATGCTAACTTTCTGATATCTACAACCGGTGGTTTGGCCTGTGCGTTGTTACATCAGTCAATCAGTTTTGCCTTTTAAATTTTCAGAACTATTATTTTATATATTATTATTATTATAATATTATAAATGCGAAAGTATGATGAAGTAATTCTAACGTATACTTGCGTCCGGTACCTGTAAGCTACCGAAGCTTGCCAAGCGTGTAAACGCACCATTACCATTACGTAAGATCATAATCAGTCACTGAGAAAAGCACCAACAGAAAAATATTTGCGATTGCAGCGCCACCTACCGGGTCCAATTGTGTTTTAAATTTATCCAGGAAGCCATTCAAATAAGCACACAAAGTTTCATCCAAATCAGTCTAGTCGTTTAGGAGGAGCAGGGTGACAAACACACGTAAGAAGAGTTATAATTATACCTAAGTACCTATATTAAAATTTATAACTTGAGATTGCACTTTATTTATGCATATACTTTACCTGCTTTCCAACAGGCGAGCCGACGGAACACATTTCAAAACTCACTATCCATCACGTGGGCCAAAATTATTAATTTACTAATTATACAAAAATGATAGAAACTCATATCGGATCAGTGCGACAGACGCGTGCGTCTGTCGCATCCGTCGGCCGCACGCGTCAGTCGCAAACCACGAAAACGTCTCCATAATTCCCATACTACACCGGCCGCATCGCCGGCACGCGTCAGCCGCAGCCGCAAGCCGCAGCGATCGATCGGAGACATCCAAAACCGACCTTAACCCGGCTCAAAACGCTGGCTCTATTAAAATTCTTCAAGTCAACCGATAGATGGCGCTACTGGTACTACATTAGAGTATTAGGTAGCTATTTTATTTATTTACGAGCGCTGAGTACTGACTAGTGTAATTAATCAATAAATCCTATAATCAATTAGGTTATATTTTACTGTATTAAGTAGGTAAATAACACTATTGACACTTTAAATGTAATAACGAAACTAAAAGTCTTCAAGTCAACGGATAGATGACGCTACTGGTACACTACATTGCACATGCGTACGTACTTGATTGAAGTTTGAGATTTATGAAAAACATTATTATTATTTTATAGTCGTCGTGACCTGCTTGAAGACTCGTTGATCTAGATTATTTCCTGTGTTGCTAATTCGAACGGATTTACTACTGGGTGGATATAGGTACCTACTTCTACTTTTGTTATCTTTTGTTATCTTTGTTTTGTTATCTTTTTTGTACCTAGCTGTGATTTTTTTTTTTTTTTAGCCGAATAAATGTTTCTTTTCTTTTCTTTTCTTACTTTACGTGGTTAGTAAAGGAACTTTGAATCGTTATAAATCATAAACGGTTCTTTTGTCTGAAAAATGGTCAAAGAAACCTAATAATGATTTTTAAATACCTATTCAACGATACCTCACATGCCATAGTTGGTCGACTTTTATTTTTTTATTTTGTACAATATGGCGTCTGGTGGCCGCCATTTTGAATTTTGATTAATTTCATATCTTCAGTGACACTCGCGCGATTCAGACGAATCGATTGACGTATGATTCATTAAAATCGACCCACGCGTTTGATCTCTAGTGTGCCACAAAGGAACAAACATACATACATACATACATACATACATACATAGACAGGTAAACACATAACCCTCCTTTGCGGTGCGCAGTCGGGTAAAAAGAGAGGTTATGAGTTTGACATGTGCGGACGAACCGATTTTGATATACCTAGTTTTTTTATTTGGTTAATTAATGGAGAGTGTTTGTAGCTGTATTTGTATAAAATTATCGGAACTTTTCTAGTTATGCCATCGTTGTATTTGTGTCGAAGGTTTTTTAACACGCTTTTATTAGGTCGACCTGTATGTAACTAACTATATGTAATGGAATCTTGCAAGTTAAATTTGACCCACTTTCCGATTTCCAATTTTGCTGAAATTTTGCAAGAATATGTAAATCGCTTGACAATACAATATTATGATGACGTGGAGCTGATCTGATGATGGAGCTGGAAGGTGGCCATAGGAACTCCGTAATTAAACTACATGAACCCATCGAATTTGGGCTCGTTTGATTCGTCTCGAAGGGTAGATGAAGGATTTATAAAGAAAAGTACAGTCAGCAAGAAAAGCGTGTCCCAAAAATCTTATATAAAAAAAAAACTCAATTTAGAGTTTGTTCCCTGGTGAATAGTTAACTATTCGTTATTTAGAGCAGCTGTGCGTGGTCAGCAGTATTCGGCGGCTACAAAACCGGGCAATCATCGTTAACCGGGTCTCTAGGCGCGCAAAGAGTAGTAACGCAGACGAGACGAACGGTCCTTACTTTGATTTTGATTGTTTGATTTTGGCAAAGATCATCATCATTGTTTCATTAGGCATTATTTCGTATGTACCTCTATATATATCTTAAAATGTCTTAAATATCTTGGGACATTTCACACAAATTGACCTAGCCCCAAACTAAGCAAAGCTTGTACTATGGGTGCTAGACAACGATATAAATACTTATATAGAGAAATACATACATATACTAAACATCCATGACTCGAGTACAAACATTTGTGCTCATCACACAAAGTTTGCCCCGAGCGGGATTCGAACCCGCGACAGTCGGAACAGTGGGCAGGGTCACTACCAACTGAGCCAAACCTGTCGTCGTATACATACCAGGTTACATATACTAGGACCACAGGTGTGCTATCGACCAACGATCTTCATTTTCATTGATCCCATCATTAGAACTGAATCAAATTGAAACGGTACAATCCAGAGGTACCCCCTTTCTATTAAAAAAGCACAGCGTCATCGAGGAACATACACACGTACAAAAAATAAGATAGGCAGACGAATTGAGAACCTCCTTTTTTTCAAGTCTGTTAAAAACTAGAAACACACCTCAGATATCCCGTAATATGTTTTTTACCTGGAATAATAATAGTAATTCGAAGAGGAGATAGAGTGAAAGTGGTGTATTTGTGTGATAGCCTAGTACAAAACGTTGGATCGCCTAAAACTGGATATTCTGTATGAAACCAACTCAAGTACTCTTTCATCATCATCATCATCATTTCTACCGATAGACGTCCACTGCTGGACATAGGCCTCCCCCAAGGCGCACCACTCAGACCGGTCCTGTACCACTCGCATCCACCGCGTTCCCGCGACCTTTACAAGGTCGTCACTCCATTTTGTTGGAGGCTTGCCGACAGCTCGTCTACCGTTTCGCTGACGCCACTCCAGGACTTTCTTGCCCCATCGGCCATCAGTCCTGCGAGTGTCTTTTCGTCCAAATTACCGCAGTGTCTTAAGTCAAAAGTCTTCGACGACCAGTGTGTGTTGCCAGTGATGACTTTGGTTCTGAGACGTGGGCGCTTACGATGGGCCTCATAAGAAGGCTCAAGGTCACCCAGAGGGCAATGGAGAGGGCTATGCTCAGGGTTTCTCTGCGTGATAGAATCAGAAATGAGGATATCCGCTGTAGAACTGGGGTCACCGACATAGCCCGAAGAATTGTGAACCTTAAGTGGCAGTGGGCGGGGCACATTGCTCGCAGGACAGTACTCTTTCAGCAATATTTTATTGTTATTGTAGGTACCTAAGCCGTGGTGGCCTAGTGGTTCGACCCACCGCCTCTCCCGCAGAGGGTCGGGGGTTCGATTCCGGCTCGCACCTCTAACTTTACTTATATGCGAAATTCAATATGATTTTACCACTGAAGGAAAACATCGTGAGGACACCTGCACGCATCTGGGAAGTAATTCAAAGATGTGTGTGAAGTTTCCAATCCGCATTGGGCCTGCGTGGGGACTATAGCCCAAATCCTCTCGTGATGAGAGGAGGCCTGTGCCCAGCAGTGGGACGCAAATAGGCTGTAGTAGTATTAGTAGGTACCTATTTTAATATCTGTTCTATTTTCATGTTGTTTGTCGTTTTATGACGCGCGTAAACGGTTTATAATCGGCGTCAGAATTTACTGATATTCGTTAAGTGGGTTTACTCCGAAAGTTGGCAACGTCGCAAATAGCTGTCAAATATTTTGCTGTTTTCATTAATTTCTGAATATTACAGAATGAAAACATGAATTATCGCTCTATGGTTGAATAAAACATTAAGTATGAACTGCTACAGTTATCATAGGAATACGAAATTTTTCGTGCTATGGAAGTAATATCTTTTGAAAAGTTTCCATTGCAGTTTCCATGCATTTTAATGTTATCTTATCATTTGATTGCCTATCCAACAAATATAAAACGAGACGCGTCATTCAACCATACAATGATATCTTCCTTTTTAATTCAGCAATATTGAGAAATTAATAAAAACAGCGAATCATTTGACAGTTACGAGTATATGCAACGCTGACAACTTTCGGGATAAACCCACTTAAACCGAATGACAGGCCCGAACCAGCTTTATTTTCTAGTGAAATACATTTTACTTAACAGAGTTTATGAAAACGGCAGTCGCTAATAAAAACGTATAGAGACAACATAGCAAAGTATCAACGTTTATGTATGGATGTAAATAAGACTTTTTGTACTGAGAAAATTTACAACTACCTACAACAATATGATCGCTGTATGCATATTTATATGCGCTAGAAGAGTAGTACATATCCCCTTGACTGTTCATGGGTCTAATAATTACGCGAACGAATATAATTATAATTGTCTTAGGTACATGGATTTCTGATAAAATAAAAAATAAAATAATAATCCAAAGTGTTCAAATAACGAACGGAAAGTCTGTTAATGGTTCCATTTCCGATTCAGTTCATTGGAATTTAAAATGATCGGCGATCGGCCAATCGTTGAGCTTGCTTTTTGACCAATCACATTTCACATTTGTTGTGAATACAGTTCGTTGGATTTCAGAACACAAAATGATTTGCGAAAGCGTTCAATGCAAACCCCTATCGAACATTTTTGAAAAATCACACTAATAAAATGGGTAGATAAGGTAAAACTAAAAGTGACATACATTATAGCTAAATTATTAGGTAGCGTACCTAGCAGCTACCGTCAATCTATAATTATAATTACCTACTATCACATTAAAAATAACGTTTAACCACTTAATATTGTGGTGGTGGTGTTGTGGTCATATATTATGTTTCTTGTAGAAGTCATGTGGTTACTCATGTGAATGGGCCCGCAGAGAGATGGCCAAGTGCGGACTAAGTTCACAACAGCCTATTTGCGTCCCACTGCTGGGCACAGGCCTCCTCTCATCACGAGAGGGTTTGGGCTATAGTCAACACGCGGGTCCAATGCGGATTGGGGACGTCACACACATCCTTGAATGACTTCGCAGATGCGTGCAGGTTCTCGATGTTTTTCTGCACTGAAAAGCTCAGTGTTGAATTCAAATTTAATTTCGCACGTACAGTCAGCAGCAGAAGTAGATAAGCTGTCCAGGTGTTCAAAATGACCTACACACGCCCTTAACGTCTTAAGAATAAGGTCGCGTGTAGGTCATTTTGAACACCTGGACAGCTTATCTACTTCTGCTGCTGACTGTACGTAAACTCAGAGGTGCTAGCCGAACCCCCGACCCTCAGCATGCGAGGCGGAGTTCGAACCACTAGGCCACCACGGCTGGGTGAATATCAGATTTCGTTTGAAAATTTCTCATTTCTGTGGCGCATTTTTTTTTCAATATTTCGAGTATTTCGGACAACATACCCTGTAAAAGACTTAAATTCAATAAAATATGTCTTATTGTGCCAAAAATAGCTCCAATACTTTTTAAGTTTTAGCAATTTAAAAATTTGATTGCCAAAGAAGTTAGGGTAGGTCCAAAGAAATTAGAAAATATGCCAATAAAATTAGAAAATGAACAATATTTTGTCAAATATATTAGAGAAATGCGCCAAAAAAATAGGTGGGGTATAAAAGATAATCAGAAAATTAAAAATAAAAGCATCGATTTTTGTCAAAGTAGGTACCTACTTGTTAAGTTAGTCTCTAAATTTAAGACCATATTTTTACCTATATTAAAAACTTTGTTTCACAAAAATCTACGTAATGTCACTTGTAATGTAACTTTTGGCTATCATTTAAACCGAGTAAATATGTACAATAGCTTATTCTTATTTGCACATCATTTGTGCTACAGTTCGATCTAAGACTTTCTTAAATCTAAATTCCTTTAAATAGTTACCCACAACTATTTTTAAATTCTTCCCCATAACCCATAAAAAACATTTTTTCGATTCTTTCGTGGTACCTTTCTCTTGTTTGAATTCTTCATTATTTTTGATAAACCTAAAGGATTTAATATCTTCTAAACGCTTCTTTACTCTTTTTCAACTTTTCATCTTTTGTTTGCCTTTTTTTAGTTATTTAAATTTTTGGTTTCTTTACCTAGTAACAGGAACTTTTATTGTTTAGTATTTGTTTGATTTTAATTGCCGATTTCTTCTTCTTTGGATATTGAATCGGTTCGACTTTGTACAATATAGTTGTATCCATTTTTATGTTATTCTGTACGATAAAATGTTATACTTATTTAAAATGTTGTAACATGTTTTTTTGCATTTTTGTAGCAATTTCTAAATACAGGAAACACAATTGGAGACGTCAAATTCGGAGTAAAAAATAAAATTATAATTGTTTAAAAAAATAACACTGTGGTGGACGCGCCAAAGAGCTTAGATTTTTAAAGTATAACTTCTGAATTATTATTCATTGCCTTTTTTGATGGCAATGTTGCTTCCCAGTAAGATCTTTACCCAAAAAAAAGCCTGACTCTTATAGTTTAATTTTCATGAAGTTAACATGGGTGGACAAGTGCAAAACATGAAATCTGATATTCACCCTGCTTCATAAACTACCTACTAGGACTAAGTACATCTTGACTAATCTATACTACTACTAATAATAAGTCTGCAGAAGAAGTCTCATCTGAAACTTGAAAATTAAAACCTAAATTAACGATATTTAGAAAAATTGTCTGTATGTATGTATGTTCGGATTTTACTCGAAAACTACTGGACGGATTGCAACATAATTTGGTATGGGGGTATTTTATAGCAGTGGTCAACATATAGGCTATTTTTTATCCCTGAAAAATGCTTAGTTCCCGCGGGAATGTCATTAACGAATTCCACGCGGACTTTCGCGGGCAGAAGCTGCTAGTATCGTGATAATCTAGACTGGTTGCAGTGTATCTGGATTATGACTAATCGGTTTGAATATCGAACCTCGCGAAAGCCTTATGCGCAGATGGTGTGAAAGACAATAATATCACACTTGACTGAACTTTAATAAAAAGTGGGCTATATAATCGGTATTACAAGTTTACGGGTAAAGTATCCTTTTATACCCTTGTATTAGATAATGATTCTTCGGAAGCTATTTAAATCTTTAGCCCATAATAAATCTATTGAGCCCTTATATACTTACCCTATTTCCTAAAACAATAGGAGGTACTGAGAAATATCCACAATATTATCCCATCTATTGGCAAATATTTACCTAAAGTTGTTTAGGTTTGTCAGGCTAACTACTAAATTATATTAAGATAATATTTACTAGCAATCAAGATGGCCCGGTTCCTATATCCACGAAACGCCTCGTTTTGCCTACGGACGGTTGATTTTTGACATTTGTTCCATAGAGAATCTGTCAAATTTTAACCGTCCGTAGGCAAAACGAGGCGTTGTTTGGATATAGGAACCGGGCGTTAGACGGTCGGATTGGTCCAGTTGGTAGTGACCCTGCCTTCTGTTCCGATGGTCGCGGGTTCGAGTCCCGCTCGGGGCGAACTTTGTGTGATGAACACGAATGTTTCTACTCAAGTCATGGATTATATACGTATTTATATACGTATGTATTTCTCTATATAAGTATTTATATCGTTGTCTAGCACCCATAGCACAAGCTTTGCTTAGTTTGGGGCTAGGTCAATATGTGTGAAATGTCCCAAGATATTTATTTATTTATTTAATCTGCCGCGGTATTTAACCGGCCCAGTACCATTTTTCCTGTTCCAGTAGGCATTTTGGGACTGCTTCTCTTGAGCTTTCATACACTCCCCAAGCAACGGGAAATTGCAGCTTTTTCGAGCGATAGTTTTAGCTGTGCGTTCTCCGTCATTCAGTCGGTCAGTAGAGGAATCCATACTAATATTATAAATGCGAAAATAACTCTGTCTGTCCGTCTGTTACCTCTTCACGCTTCAACCGCTGGACCGATCGAAATGAAATTTGGTAAGGAGATAGTTGGAGTCCCGGGAAAGGACATAGGCTACTTTTTATCCCGAAAAAGCGTATAGTTCCCGCGGGAGCACGATACCGAATTTCACCCGCGGGCAGAAGCTAGTAATTTCGTATATTGTTATTTTTTATACAATAGTTTACAGATTACCTTAGTGTTAAGGATACGTAGGTAATGCGCAATGACAATAAATAATTTGACACAATGCAATTTCAATTAACACTTATTTATTTTCATGTTAAGTTTCACAACAAAAACATACATTTACTGAAATTATTATTTCGCATAGCGAATACATATTCTTTTGGCTTTATCGCTGAAGCCAAAAGCCTTGAAATTAGTATACTTAGTAACAAATTGCTATGTAAAAAAATCCTTTTAGAAAACATTTTTTTTTTAATCAGGAAATATTTATAGAGAAAAACAATATTAAACCACATATATCTTGAATTTGACAGAAGATTGCAGCTTTTTTCCTTCACTGACAATGTACAATAATCATAGTAAGAAAATCTCTATTAATTTTTCCTCTTATAAGGTCCATAACTGGGGGGTCCATAGCTGGGCGCATCGTAATAATGGTGGGGTCCGTAGTGCCCTTGGTCGTGCTCGTGGTATTGATGCTTCTTCTCCTTCATGTAGCTGACGAACCAGCTAAGGAAGTAACCCGCCTTGTGGATCACCAACCAGAACACAAATGCGTACACCAGCTTGAGAATGAACAACTTCTTCACCAGTATATCCGCGAAGTAAACTGGAATAGAAAGAGTATTGTTCAGGAATCGGTGGAGTCAGGTCTTCTTCAATGATGAGGTTTATTTATCCAAAGAAAATAAGGCATTTATTGCTTGAAAATAGAAATATACTCGATACAAAGATAGGTGCGAAAAATGGTGCTTGCGTTCTAATCGAGTAGTAACGGATGATAGAGTTGACGTTGCCGTTGGCCGTTGGTGGTTTTTGATTCTTCAACGGTCGTCGACGCAGGCGCCCCCGTGCGGTGTCCATTAGGAGGCTTCTTTGCGGATGGTGGTAAGTTACTAAGTTTACGGTAACGCTCGCTAGGTGGCGCGGGCGTTAACATACTGCCGGCCTTGGAACGTGCAGGTTCCAACAGCTTCACTTGTCGTTGTCGTTGACTACGGCGATGTCGGTATCAGTCTGCACTGGGAGGGGGCAGAGCTTAGGGAAAGTCCTCTTGATAGTCCCTGTTGCTGTTCGAATGTCTGCCGTTCGGGAGACGCCGTCCTTCCCTGGGTGGGTTCGTATAATCCTGCCTAATCGCCATTTTAAAGGTGGAAGATTATCCTCCTTTATCAGTACCAGCATGTCTTGTTGCAGGTCTTGTGTTTTTGACTTCCACTTGGTTCGTGTCTGCAGTTCTGAAACATATTCTTTTGACCAGCGCTTCCAGAAGTGCTGGCGCATTTGCTCGATTCTGTCGTAGCGAAGAAGCCGGTGTGGAGCCGCTTCCGTCAGGTCTGCGCAGGGCGGAGCGGTCAAAGGCCTTCCTATGAGGAAGTGGGAGGGGCTCAGTGGGGTAAGGTCGCTAGGGTCTGCGGACAAGGGAGACATGGGACGACTGTTGAGCACAGCCTCGATTAAAGTTAATACAGTGGTGAATTCCTCGAATGTCAATCTGGCATTCCCTACTATTCGACGAAGATGGTGCTTACAGGATCGTATTCCAATTTCCCATAAACCGCCTACATGAGGACTATATGGGACTATGAACTTGAATTTTATATGCTCGTTAGTGGCATAGTCCAATATTTCGTTACAGTTATTTTTAAGAAATGAGCAAAGCTCTTTTTCTGCTCCAACAAAGGTTCTCCCGTTGTCGGAATGTATCTCTACAGGTTTTCCCCGTCGAGAAATAAATCTTTTTAAGGCTAGTATGTAGTCTTTAGTCGATAAACTACTAACTAACTCCAAATGCACAGCGCGTGTCACTAAACACACAAATAAACAAATGTAACCCTTCACCAAGCTACCACCGCGGCCCTTACTATTCAGTATAGATACGGGTCCGGCGTAGTCTACACCGCAGTACATAAACGGATATCCCGGATGCAATCGTTGAGGGGGCAAATTTCCCATTATTGGGGTTAGGGTATTACCTTTTAAGCGCGAGCAGGTGATGCACTGCCTTACAACTTTCCTGGCTAGATTTCTGCCGCCAATCGGCCACCAGCACTCACGCACGACACTCAAAAGTAGCTGAGGACCCGCATGTAATAATCGCTTGTGTTCGTCACGGAATAGTAGTAACGTGAAACGGTGTTTACTGCACAGAAGCGCTGGATGTTTTTTGCTATAGCTAAATTCACATGAATTAGAAATCCGTCCTCCTAGTCTTATCACTTGTTGTTCGTCTAGAAAGATATTTAGTCCCGATATGCGACAATTCCGCCTGACCGGTATGGGAATATTATTTTTTAGGTTATTATATTCCTGCGGAAACATTTGTTTTTGAGCTGTGATACACAGCGCGCGTTCGGACGCACTGAGCTCTTCAACTGATAAGGGACCGGTTTTGCGCCTCCCGGCTGCCGCCGCCGGCGCTCGTGCATTCGCGATGAATCTAAGTATGTATGCTACAATTCTGATGAGTTTTCGTAAACTGGAGCATCTGTCAAATAATTTTTCGAGTGTGTTCTCAACGCTTGTTAGAACTGTCACTTGCTGTTTCAGTTCTGGTAAATCTGACGATTTAATATTATTAAGTGCATACTCGGATGAATTAAATTCCCTACAGTGCAAATAAGCCGGGCCGTGCCACCACATATCACATTGGATGAGTGATTTGAGATCGAGCCCTCTACTTAAGAGATCGGCTGGATTCTCTTTACCATTGACGTGCAGCCAAACTGAGTCACCGGTTAATTCGTTAATTTCAGTCACTCTGTTTGCTACAAACTGTTTAAGTACGTGCGGTGCCATGCGCAGCCAACCTATAACTATTGTAGAATCTGTCCAGAAATAAACCCGGTCAAATTTTAATCTTAAGGACTTCACAATTTTGCTGCATAATCTCGCGCCTATTAGAGCCCCACAAAGTTCTAGCCGCGGCGTACTGATGGTCTTTAATGGTGCTAGTTTATTCTTCCCGCAGAGTAATTTAACTGACACGGAGGAATCGTCGTCATACGTACGAACATAGGCACATGCACCGTATGCGGTCTGAGATGCATCCGAGAAAATGTGAAGCTCCGCGTGTTGCGAGTGTTCGCTTCTAACGAATCGCGGAAGCCTAAAATTTTGTAAACTGTCTAGAGTATCAACGAATCCATTCCATTCCCTGGTCACATCATTAGGGACCGGGTCATCCCAGTCTAACTTACAAAGCCACAGCTTTTGTAACGATATCTTCGGAATAATTACTGCTGCCGCCAATAAGCCCAATGGGTCGTAAATTTGAGATATGACAGATAGCATTACACGTTTTGTTATATTCGGTAAGTTATCTATTTTAGTCGTATAATGTAACTCATCGCTATTGCTGAACCAGCCGAGACCTAATGTCTTGCTCTGCTGGTGTTCGCCCACGGACAGTTCTTTATAATCTGTCGATGTCAAATCTTGGTTGAAAGTCCATTTTCGAAGAGGAAAACATCCTGAACGTAGAACTTCCGAAATTTTCTCACAAGTGCGTAATAAATCCTGGGAGTCGTCTGAGCCAGTTATTAGGTCATCGACATAAAAATCCTCGTTTATTATTTTCGAAATTTTAGTATCGTCGCAACCCTTCGCGAGTTCTCTTAGGCAACGCATACTAAGATAAGGAGCTGACGCGGTACCGTACGTTACGGTATTAAGTTGATAAACGATGAGGTCATCCGAGTGATGCTTTCGCCACAATATTAATTGTAAATTTCTTTGGTCTGGCTGCACTAATATTTGACGGAACATCTTTTCAACGTCAGCGCAGGCCACGAATTTATACTGTTTGAATCGTAATAGGATGGAAAATATATCGTTCTGCAGGACAGGACCCGTATACTGTATATCGTTCAGTGATTTATTCGAGGTAGTTTTGACGCTTCCGTCGAAAACAACGCGTAATTTCGTTGTTGTGCTATCGCGAAAAACGCCGTGATGAGGGAACATAAAATATGGTGGCTCGTATAGGTCAATGCGACTCATGTGACCTAAGTCTATATATTCCTGTATGAAATCGCTATACATCTTTTTATATAGAGGGGAACGATCTAACTTACGTTCTAGTGCTTTGAATCTAATCTCAGCCGCCTTGTAAGAGTCTCCTAAAACATTAGCCGGTTCCTTCAGCGGTATTCGAACACAAAACCTACCATTTTCGTCGCGTGTAGTAGTGTCGCAAAATATTTTTTCGCATTTACGCTCATCAGCCGTGAGCGTACAAGTTGGTTTTGGTACTTCTTCCAGTTCCCAAAATCTTTTTAATCGCATATCTATCGCATTTAATGAATCGTGAATCGTATCGGAATTAATCGAGCACGAGAAGTTACACTGCACCTCTGATGCCAATGAGCTCCCGTGTATGATGCTTCCCGCTATAAACCACCCCAATTTGGAGTTTTGCAAATACGGTCCGCATGGCAATCGAATCCTTTCTCCATCTAACAACTCCCAGAATTTATCCGCTCCTATCAGGATATCGATCTCTGATGGCACGCCAAAAGTGGGATCTGCAAGAGATATGTTTCCCGGTACGCATAATGCATCTACATCTATGCACATGGTGGGCAAATTACCTGTAATGCACGGTAAAACTAAACATCTTATAGATGTATCATATTCGCGTGTTTTCGATCGCATATGAATATCGCATAGCTGGCTCGAGTTAGTGACCGACTGCCCTACTCCCGAGACTCGAATAGTGGACTGTATAAGAGGAAGATTTAGTCGCTTGCATAAGTTATCAGCAGGGCTCGGACAAGTCATCGCAGAAACTGATATGGACATGGAACAAGACTATTATAGAGTCGTGACTTAAGATTATTATTATCTAAAGCTGATTTATTATTATCGTAATTTATTTATTTATTTATTTATTTATTTATTCATAAAAGATTAACATGACCTTACAGTTAACACCAATGCGTCATGAAACCAAATAAAACTATTTTGGCGACGAAACGGCGTGGCTCCGCTGCATCGTCATCTCCGGTGTAGGATTCGGTAGGTTGCCCCGGAACCGTCGAAACACGACACCCTTCGGCCAGAAGTCAGCACTCTCGATGTTCTCCAGCAGCGGCCGCGGCCACGCGCACCACAAAAGAGCTGAAGTGCACGTAGTGGCGCGAACGCAGCGGGAACACCCTCAGGGAGAAGCCGGTCTTCAGGCGAACATACTCCGCCAAATCATCAGCCGTGGCGGAGTAATGCAGGCGCGAAACATATAGCGCCTTGCTCGGTGTGGCAACGTGCAGACCAGAACCAACCGGTTCTGCAGTACCACCCTGGCTCTTGCGCGGCTTGCGCTTCTTCGACACCGTAGTGAAACCCTCCTTGTCCACATTGGTGTTAGGGGGCTCCTTTGGAGGAACCCGAACTTCACGCGCTATTGAGGGCGCGACACTCCGGTTGGCTGCGACAGACCGACCAGCTACGGCATCTGCATAGCGATGACGTGATTTAGAGGATGCAGGGGGCGGCGGCCCGGCGCGGAGGGGGCACACGGGCCGCGCAACGGCATGCGCAGTGTCAGCAACATGCGAACTGACCGCGTCGACACTTGGCGCCCGGTCATTAGTCTTGAAATTTGACGCCGCTGCAGGTGACCGAGTTACGCAAACTGATGACTTCGTTGCGTAACTCGGCAATAGTGGCCTGCGAATCGTCAAACTTCTTCAAAATTTCAGCCATGCCTGCCTTAAGGGCCACGATTTCCTTCAGCAGGCCGCTCACGTCGACATGTTCTGGAGTGCAGGACGGCAATCTGGAGACCTCCGTCGGCACGAACTCCGGCAAGTCGCCCTCACGCTCCCTCAGAACATCAATGATGTCCTTAAGGGACTTTATCCCGGTTTCATCTCCTCTCCGGTGAAGTACAACTGTGCCGGCAATCCCAAGGGACTGGAACAGCACTTTCTTCGCTTCGCAGATGTCGTGTGTGTGTGATGTGTTTATAATTTAACATTTGACCTTTTTAGTCGCATACCTGTCATGGATTTGTCAAAGTGGCATGCTTGAAACAGTTTTGTGGTGACAATTTAAACAAATACAATTATTTGCTTAATGGTTATTTCTAAATATTTTAAATATGGTGCAAAAAAACCCATTAATAAGTGGATTAAGGACTACCCCGAGCTCCGTTATCAGGAAAATGTCAACGAAATATTGTGTACAGCATGTGACATTCGTATTAAACAGTTAAAAAAAGATAATATTGATAAACATATTAGGTCAAAAAATCACAAATTGAAGACAGCTCCGCCAGAAATTTCTTATGAAACTTTTTGCATCGATTTGTTGGTGTTCCTCATTTCTGTTAATATTCCATGGAATCGACTCAATAATTCACGCTTCAGGGCATTTTTCAAAAAGTATCTGGTGCCCGTGGGAAATACCTGATGAATCCTATATTAGGAAAAAAATCTTGGGTGAATATTATGGACAGAAAATGCAAGAGTTAAAAAACATAATGCGGGACGAATTTTTGTGGATTTCTATCGATGAAACAAAGAATAGACATGACAAAAATGCAGTCCATATTATCTTGAGAAATTTGACACTAAATGGTACTTCGTATTGTTACTTACTTGCTTCCAAGATACGAGAGACGATCGCTAATTTTATACGTGAGCACTTAAAATTACTTTGGGATAATAATTTTAAAAATAACACCGAAAAATTGCTAATGTTGACCACAGATAGTGCAGCATATATGCTCAAAGCTGGAAAGTTGTTAAAAGAAATATTCCACAATATGTTACATGTTACTTGCATTGCACATGGTCTTCATCGTGTTTGTGAGCAAATAAGATGCGAATTCCCTAATGTGGATCTACTTATAAGTAATGTTAAAAAAATCTTTCGAAAAGCCCCGAATCGTGTTAAGTTCTTAAAAAGTTTGTATCCAAACATACCCACTTCCGCCTAGACCTGTAATAACAAGGTGGGGTACGTGGCTCGAAGCCGCCTTATACTACAACAAATATTTCATTGAGATCTCAAATGTTTTAACCCAATTAAGCAAAAAAGAAGCAAAGTCAATTAGTAAAGCCAAGAGTGCATTACAAAACCAAAATATAAGACAGAACCTAGATTTTATTAGTACTAATTATGAAATTATAAAAATTGCTTTACAACAGGTACAGAGTACGCAGCTTTCTCTTAGTGATTCGTTACTGATTTTGGATCAAGTTCGTATTGTCTTGCATTGGGTAGCATCTGACACCGTAAAAAACAAAATGGAATATGTATTAGACCGTAATCCCGACTATGAAAATTTTATAGGTATCTAACACAAATGATTAAATAAAACATCGGTTTGTTCCAGACAATGCAGAAGTTAATGGTTGCGAATGTGCAATGTAACCATCAACATTAAAAAGAATGTTAATGGAAATACCGTCACACATGTATGGTGAATTTTGGGTTGTAATAATAAATGTAATTGAAAAATATAATTAAATAATATTGTACATAATGCGATTCTATTGATCTTGTTCTATTGCCGTCTTGCGATTGTTTTGCGATGACTTGTCCGAGCCCTGGTTATCAGTAATAAAACAATGCTGGCTACCGCAATCAAGGATCGCCCGAGCGCAATGATATTCGTTTTCGGAGTCAGCTATCTCTATTACCGCAGTTGATAGCAAGACAGGTTTTAAAGTCGTTAAGTTGGGTTGTGTTATTTGCAAACTATTATCGCACCTAATACGTCGCGCATCAAGATTGCATTCGGTATGACTGTGAAGCGCAGTAGATCGCCCCGTACTATCCGTTGCCAGTGCACAGCTGGACGCGGCGGCGGCCGGTACACCTTTCTCTAAATGTAACAAACCGTTATGCCTTTGATTGCATTGCTTGCACGAGCTAAATGTACAATCTGAGACCGAATGCCCGAATCTTAAACAGTTGGGACAGAGACCCTTTTTCTCGACAAAAGTAATCCTGTCCCGGACCGGTAGATTTAAGAAACGAATACAAGTGTAAAGCGCGTGTTTATCTTCGCACAACGCACAGTTACGAAGTGGTTTCTCAGCTGGCTTATTATGACGCGTAGTGACATAGCTATGGACGTGTTGTGATTGTTGTGAATGTGATTTAAATGACGGTATTTTGGGATCATAGTTGGACGATCTGCTTTCGTGGTGTGATTTAGAGTTACTAGTGTGTTTATGATGGTTAACATTGACCATCTCTAACATGTCAGCTCGATTCTTAAGGAACGAAAGCAAATGGTCCAATTTTAACGACAAATCGTTGCACAACTCTAAGGTGATAGAACCTTTGTGATTCTCCCACTCTCGTTCAGTGGTAGGATCAAGTTTAGACACAATTAGATGAATAATTAAGACGTCCCACGAATCGACTGGGAGTCCAATCGTTTTTAAAGCGCGTATATTTCGATTAATGGTGTCTATCAACCTTCTGATTTGTGCGGGAGATTCCTGTTGAATGGATGGAAGCGTAAACAACGATTTCACGTGATTATGAATCAATAAGCGATTATTATGGAACCTTTGCACTAGTAAGTCCCATGCGTGAGTGTAGTTGGCCGCAGTAAACTCCAAAGCACTAATGACCTGTAGGGCTGTACCAGTTAATGATGACCGTAGGTAATGGAATTTTTGGATACTATCCAGGTCATCGCGTTTATGTATCATGGTTACATACGAGTTCTTAAATTCTAACCACTGATCATAAGAGCCGTTAAAGGCCGGTAGCTTAATTTCAGGTAATTTAACAGTAGATAATTTGTGCGCATTACAATTGGAGTTAGTTTGACTAATTTCATCAACCAACAAACACTTAGCGGATGCCATAATACTGAAATATTGTTCTTCAAATTGCTCACGATATTCTAAATGAGTAAGCAATTCGACTTCATCAACCATGGCCTCAATCTCACACTGAATAGTATTAAAACTGCTTAATATTTTCTCAAATTCGGTCATTCGTAACTGTAATTCAGCTTGCTCAGTAAAATTTAAATTTTTACCTGATATTTTAACGACATATTTTTGAAATAATGTTAACCGTAACTTGGTTGCACCTCTTTGCCTTCTGAGGTCAACCAGACGGTCAGGAGTTTTTGAGCGATTTTGTGGAGATTTAGGCACTTTTAAACTTTGAGAAGCTTGTTTAAATTCATCGTCACTCATGATAGCGGTTTATAGAAAAGAGAAACACTTACGTAATCCGAAGGAAGGGCAGCAAATTCACGAACAAACCACAGGAATGAGAAATTACAACACTGCATTAGCCTTATGCACTTTGGATAGGATTTGGTTAAGGATTAGAAGGCCTGACCGTTTCTCGCAGAGTCTTCTGGCTTAAGATCGGCGAAGCAGCTCAATTGTGATCCGGTTCGAAGGACCAAAATGTTCAGGAATCGGTGGAGTCAGGTCTTCTTCAATGATGAGGTTTATTTATCCAAAGAAAATAAGGCATTTATTGCTTGAAAATAGAAATATACTCGATACAAAGATAGGTGCGAAAAATGGTGCTTGCGTTCTAATCGAGTAGTAACGGATGATAGAGTTGACGTTGCCGTTGGCCGTTGGTGGTTTTTGATTCTTCAACGGTCGTCGACGCAGGCGCCCCCGTGCGGTGTCCATTAGGAGGCTTCTTTGCGGATGGTGGTAAGTTTACGGTAACGCTCGCTAGGTGGCGCGGGCGTTAACAAGTATTATTAGTGTGTTATTGATTACTATTAATACGTATTTCAATCAAAGCTTAATTTCATTTTTTTAAATCCTATGGTATAGGCAAACGAGCGCACAGCCCACCTGATGGTAAGTGGTCACTGCGGCCCATGGACACCGAAATCCAATGATCCCCCATTAAGATACCATAAGATCTCGAATGCGTTGCCCACCCTGAGGCCTAAGATGCTACTTTGTAGCAGGTATAAAAAAAATGTAGGTAACGTAGGATAGGGTATTTATTCATATCCAAAATAGTAATTTTGTAAGTGTTAGTATACATTTTTGGTATTTCATCTTTTTATGATTAACATGTACAAAAAACCTTCGTTACAAAAATTTACTTTTAAAGTATAAATATATTTTATATTGTATAATATATTGTATTCTTATGCAGTAGGTATACAATACAATGAATGAAACCAAGCTATTGTTATTTTCTTGGTGGCAACACCAAAATAAAATCACTCCCCAAACTTTAATCGAACTAAATAAAGAAAGAATCGAAAAAAAAAGTAGGTACTTCATCCCACTGTCCCGATCACAGATAACGTAATACGTGCCGTCCCGTAATACGTTCACTTACATGCAAAACGGGCTGAATATGCAGCGATTGAAAATCCATTACCGACCCATTTATATTCTGTACGGCGTGGCTTTTAAAATTATGCTCATTCCGTCGCGAATGGGAACGGAACGGATCCGGTCTTACCATAGACAATGTCACGTCTGTTTTATAAATAACAGATTATTTTTTCAAGTGGCCTGGGTCCTGGGCATGGCATTAGGAACTAATAACTGGAACTACCACTGCGACCAAATTGTGTGCCAGGTTCGCTAGGATCGTAAAAGGCTTGTATCTCTCTTTATCTAACTGTACAACAAAGACTAAACAAGTTTCAGGTGAAATTTTAGGCACGTTCTTATGTTGTGAAGGAAAACGACCTTCGGCCTCACTTGTCCACTCACTTGTCGACACGAGTCCCTCCAGGTTTACCAGGTACATTATTACTTCCATAGCCTGGGCAGCATGTTAGAAAAGGCTATAAAAAAGGCATAGGTAGGTCTTAGGAGTGGAGCCGCCACTCCCAGTCATAAGAATGTCATAAATACTCGCTAAGTTCCGTTATCCGGGAGAAAGGTGTTTCAAATGTCAATGTAAGTATATAAGCAGCAGCATTCCATCAGGTGATCCGTGCCGTGTGCCTGTTTATGTCTATACTTCTATAGCGATAAATAATACGGGTCAAAGATTTTTCAGCTGTATTGTTCTTTACGTTGAAGAAAGAAGTGGAAGAAAACAATAGAAGCTTATCCGCTAATTATCCAGTATAAAAGGAAAAGATTATAACTCTAGCACCGACACACACACACACAGGCACACACGACAGGCATCTTCTGGGTAAGCGTGTTCCACCTTAGACCCTATCATTACTTTCCATCAGGTGTGATCAGGGTCAAACGCAAGCCCATTTGTAATAAATAAATAAATAAATACAATCTGGAAGGCGGGCTGCGAAGCACTTAAGCCGTTAATACAGAGTCTATTATCGCTAAATCCATGCGCCATCTAAATTCTGTAAACCTGTATATTTCGTATGCCTGGTGAATTCGTTCGTTTCAGGATAATTTTAACTGTGCAAATACAAAACAGATACAAAAAGATTTTTTTTTACAAGCGCCGTATACTCTAATTGCTCACTAACGCTGACCACGGAGATTTTGTCCAAAAAAACAGCTTTAGTGGCACGTTTTGATATCATCGCGGCATCGTAGTAAAATCGCAAACGTGAGGTTAGTCAGTCTAGTTAAGTAGATAGCTACTTACTTATGATATTTTTCGTACAGAAAAATCGATATGCAGAAAGAGATGGCTTATATTATGCACATGAAAAAAATGTTTGGGGTCTAGCCTTAACGTAACTAACGTTATATACAGCATTTTTATTGGACCCAATACAATAAAAAATTAAAATTAAAAAAAAACGCCTCTCTTCTAGAGATCTTCTACTATACAGGGTGGAAAGATCGAATGCCACATGGATGGCAACTACCTTAAATATTGTAAATAGCACATTTTGTGTAAGGGAGACTTTCCTTTGTTTTTCTGATTTTATTTGTTATTTAGAGAAAAATGAACCTTATCAGTAACCCTTTCAATCTGCATCATAAAATACAGCACATTATTTTTTGACACATTTGACCGGTTCGAGTCCCGACTGAGGCAAGCGATTTTTCATAAATCCTTAAATGCAGTATTTATTGTTTTTAAAAACAAAGGAAAGTCTCCCTTACACAAAATGTGCTATTTACAATATTTAAGGTAGTTGCCATATGGATGGCAACTACCTTAAATATTGTAAATTGTATTGTATTGTTGTATTGTTGTATTGTAATATTGTGGCATTCGATTTTTCCACCCTGTATACTAAAGTCCCGCGCCCTCACATTTCAAAACGCTTCAATTTTTTCATTATTATTTAAAAGCACCACCAACACTCTCAACGCATAGTTGATGGCTGTCTCAGCACGCACATATGTGTTGAGAGTGTTGGTGGTGCGTTTTAAATACATTGAAACGTTTTGAAATGTGAAGGCGCGGGACTTTAGATAGTAGAATTTCTCTACATACCTACATGCCGACTGTGACAGTCACGCGTAAAAATGAAATGGGTGACGCATTTCTCACTCCGGGATTCTCTCCCGATTTACATACCGAAGGGTTGGTATGTGAAGGCCATCCTTTTGGACACATTGTATACTTGGGTATTTTAGACGTACAGTTCAGATACATCGTTTGTTTATGCTTTTTTAGAAGGAAACAGCAGCTTGCATCAAATGCAGAATTAAAAAGAGCACTTACTTGTGTTTTTTAGCAAATATTTTCACGTTTTGTTCCTGAAATTACCCTGCACCAATTACAGTCGGAAAACTTTGATAAGTTGAACTTACCAAACAACGCGATTTTCTTTTTCTTCCCTCTCGCTTCGACTTCACCCTGAGGCCCGGGAAACGCATTAGACCATGCCACGAAACAAATTAAAAACAAAATCACAATTTCGACGCGCATTTTACCAGCCAGCTTCATAAAAATGTAATCTTCCTTTCTGACTGAACGATTTTAATCTGGTGTTTTTCGAATTATATTTTTTAAACATGGAATGACGCGCGGTGATGTATTTTGTTCAGATGGCAGTGACATAATGGTGGTATTGTAGCACCTGCCCAATAGTTAGCTAGCGTTAAACGCGATAATAACGCTAATAAGTGGAAAGTCACTTTCATGAACTCCTAAATAAGTTATGAAACAACAATGAACTTGGCAATGCCGGAGTTTTCCCTTTGTAAAAGAAAGCGAGCCATGAGAGTGATGAATGATGGCCGCGGAATTAAATCGGGATGACAGAGGAGCTTTATTATTTCATTAAAAAGTGACGTATTGCTGTGACACGTTTGAGTTTATTAAAATAAAATTAAAATTTAATTAACCTATTGTGTTCTGGTTAAGGCAGCCGGTGAAATTTCTGGCACAGATGCATTCCAGCTTAGGCCTCAGGGTAGGCAATTCGTTCGAGATCTTATGGTTTCTTAATGGGGATCAAAGGATTTCGGTGTCCATGGGCCGCAGTGACCATTTACCATCAGGTGGGCTGTGCGCTCGTTTGCCTATACCATCGACATAAAAGAAACCTTTTTTTTAAAATATTTACCGTTTTTAACACGTTGAAATAATTGCAATTTTCTAGTATTCACGTGATTACTAGGCGACACTTCTAAAATACGAGAAGTGGTCAATTGGGTCAACAATTAAAGGCCCTAACTGTTTGTATTTATTTATCTACTACCTACTGTCTTCGAGGAGCGTATTTCAGAAATGAAACTACTAAACCGTCCCGCCCAATAAATCACCTGGGGCTATTTCGAAGTCTTAAATACGGATCTCTCTGTTCCATAAAGGATCGCTCACGCGTCAAGTTGAACTTTAAATCTACCTGTTTAAAGTTCACGCGACGCGTGAGCAATTCGAATTTAGCCCCTGAGCGATTCCCTGTGCGCACGAGCAGGATGATTGGGGTTCCGTAAGCTCGCGACAGATCACGTGACCGTAAGAGATAGTTGGCGTCCCGGGAAAGGACATAGGCTATTTTTTATCCCGGAAAAACGCATAGTTCCCGCGGGAACGCGATAACCGAATTCCACGTGGGCGAAGTCGCGGGCAGAAGCTAGTTTGACATAAATTTCAACTTGACACCGCTACGCGTTTCTGAGAAAAATGGTCTTGACAGACGGACAGACAGACGAAGGACAACGAAGTCCTATCCTCCTATGAGGATCCTATGAGGGTTCCGTTTTTTCCTTTTGAGGTACGCCTCAAACCCTAAAAATACGAAGAATAAAAGAAATGTAACCTGGCAACACTGCGGTCCCCAGTAACGAGCCGGCCCGTCTCCTTAGAACCTTGGTCCGAGGAGATTTCCCGGAATTCCTCCGGTCGTTAAGATGATGTGTGAGATTTGAATGTACTAACGTTACGTTCGCTTCTTCGTTCGACGTTTATTATAATGGATTTTCACAGATTGAATTATAATTCCTGAAAGTGACTTCTTCAGTGGAACCGATAACTTTTCAATCAATCATGTGTGAATAACGGGCTACTTCTCTATTTATCTATTACTGCCATTCCACCTAGTTTGTATAGAAAATCCCATACGAAGTGACCCGAATTCATTGCGGTCGGATGGCTTTTGTTTTTTTTTTTTTTTTTAGATTGTGCCGGAAAGATGTTGTGTTGCTTTTGTTTAAAGATAAGATAAAAACCATTTATTCAAGTAGGATTTTACAATCACTTTTGCATCGTCATTATGTACAGTTTGATGTTAGTTATCATTAAAAACATACCATTATCCGCTGCAAGCTTCGTCATTGATTTAGGTACCTACATCTTCTACTTTGTATCACACTTTTTTTTATCACACGCACTATATCGAATTTTAACTAAGTCCTTAAGCGCACACATATTTATTACTCCAATTCAGGCCAGGCATTCTTGTCAGTTAAATAATCTTCTACACAATAGTAACCTTTGCTTTTTTTTTGAGTGTACCTACCTACTTATATGTAGGTACTTATGACGTATTCTCTGGAGTCTCCCATTCTGTACTTACGCTGTAGTCTTTCTAAACGGCTTGATGGTTTTTACGTTGAAAGATGTCGCTAGATTCGGGGTTAATTGTGAGTGAGAGTGACATGCATATCTATATTAAGTAATATTATAAGAAAGTAACTCTGTCTGTTACTTCTTCACGCTTCAACCGCTGAACAGATTGAGATGAAATTTGGCACGGAGATAGTTGGGGTCCCGGCTACTTTTTATAACCGAATTCCACGCGGGCGAAGTCACGGGCAGAAGCTAGTTGGGTATAATTCATAAAGGTTAGAATTTTTCATGCAGTCTGCCTTTTTTTAGGGTTCCGAAGTCCACAAGGAACCCTTATAGTTTCGCCATGTCCGTCCGTCTGTCCGCACTATTGCTCGGAGATGCTTAGGTCTAGCGAGCTGTAATTTGGCATGAATATGCATATTAGTTACGCTGACAAAGTGGTAGAATAAAATTTTGAAATATATTTTTTTATAGGGTACCTCCCCTACTCGTAAAGTGGGCATGTATTTTTTTTTTCTTGCGTACCCCATGTTGCGGCATATCGTTGAATAGGTCTTAAAAAAATATTGTGGGTTTGTTAAAACCATTTTTTGATTAAGTGATGCGTTTGTGAAATATTAAGCTTTAAAGTGATATTTTTTGTTAGAGTCACGTGTCCCCCCCCCCCTGCCAGCTAAATGGTGGTATTTGGATGGCTGAAAAAAATCACGGTTGTGGCATATATAACGTAGTTGAAAGAAAAACTATCAGAGCTAAGTAGGCTGTACAAATTTACGAGTAATAGTCGACCAACTTATAATGATGATTTTTCTCGAGCGGCAGGGGCGTCGGGCGGGCACGTCATACCACAGGCTAGCTAGATGCTAATAAGTCTTAGAAAGGTACTGTGGGCATCCTCAACTTCGGAACCCTATAATTTGCGCGTGGCCCGACACGCACTTGGCCGGTTTTTCGATAATTAATCTCGTTTTGTTTCTGTTGAATATTTTTCTTCTGAACATCTACTACTTCTGAACGTCTACTACTGCTAAGGTTAGGCATATGTACATAATAATAATGGTAAGTACTTATATTAGCTGCAAATAAACGATGTGTCAGGAAAACGCGGGAAATTCGCGCCGTGACGTAGACACAACTATTATCCCGACGGCGTATCACTTACACCGTTGACATAGAGTCTATTATTGATTAAGAAGTGCGCTAAACAATTATGCCGTAACGTATCGCCCTATTAACGTGAAGTGCATGACAATAACTTGCTTCCCGGCCGTAAATTATTGCCCACTTCTGGAGATGGCTATATTAATTAATGTAAGTATACTCGCCCTTCGAAGTGGCTGTGGTTTCCTAGTGGATTGACCTACCGCCACAGAATATTTAATAGTACTGCCCATGATACAATAATATACTTCGCCAGCATTGACCTCTCCACACTCCATAATATGGACGAACAGTGCCTAACAGAATACCTACGTCAAAATATATGGAGCAAACTGACATTAGAAAATACGTTCCAATATGCTTTATAATATGTGTCAAAATAAATATTTTATACAAAAGTAAACCTAACACTATAAGACCTAAAGTGTCAAATTTACTGAGCGCCAAACGGGTGCCCGAGTAGTTCGGGCACCCGTTTTGACGGGCCATTTTTCTTTGGCTGATTGTGAATCCTTATACTTATAATATAATAGATCAATGTTCGCCCGGTATGACAGTCCGGTATTCTGTAGTAGTGTGGGTGTCACCCTAACGTCATTCCCACTGCTGTGTGTTGCAAGTGGGGTATTAAAATAATCCCCGACCCTCATGTATGCTGTGTGTTTCATTAAACTATTGCGTTCATTTGTTTTCAACTTGTCCCATTTTGTGTGCTTAAACAAGTAAATGACAATCGTAATGCGCAAATAATTTATTTTGCATTAATAAAGGCAGAAAATATTTACTCCATTTTTGTTTTATCGCAATAAAGTGGCAACTCGACTTTGACGTTACGGTGACATGTCACCCGGATCGGCAGACCTTGTTTTCTTAGACCATGGTACTACCCGCCTCTCATGCAGATCTGGGGCATAATGAAGGTCACCGCACCGTGAGTGTGTCACCGCTAGAGGCGCTTGAGTCCTACGAGGTGCAATGTTCCCAAGTAATTAAGCACATAATGGGCAACACTGAGGTCTCCGAAACGTCATATGACACGGTTGCATTGACACTATTCTACAACTACTACTATTACAGCCTATTTGCGTCCCACTGCTGGGCACAGGCCTCCTCTCATCACGAGAGGGTTTGGGCTATAGCCCCCACGCGGGTCCAGTGCGGACTGGGGACTTCACATACGTCTTTGAATTTCTTCATGATGTTTTCCTTCACCGAAAAACTCAGTGGTAAATTCAAATTGAATTAACCCCCGACCCTCTGCATGAGAGGCGATAGATCGAACCACTAGGCCACCACGGCTTCAGTGTAGGTAAAGACGTCCAAGCACGCACACAGACATCTTCGCAAGCAAAATTGGATCTATTGTTTGAAATGATAATCTTTGAAATTGACAGCCAAGCCAGCACCTTATAGATAGTGGCGCCAATAGTGAGCAGGAATACGGTGGCTCTCATTCAATAAGTTAAGTTTTCCCATTCTAACTAGCGCTATCCCTACGTAAATAAAATGGAATATTTTCCATTTACCTGCCTTAAAGTTTCCATAAATTGAAACTTCTCGGTGGCAAATTGCCGTGCAAAAATATTTGACTACGGAACAAGACGTTATTTCCCCAGATAGGCACATATGCACCGCAGAATTTAAGTGCATTGCACTTATAACTAAAACAGTTTCGTTTGTCCGTTTGTGGACCACGTGTTTTTGATGATTCCATTCAGTTGCTTTTAAAGTTAAAAAATGGAACCTTACGCCCACTTGCACCAAGTCGCTAACTTCGGGTTAGGCTCTTAATTCAGTGTTAGTTGTGATGTTAACTCGAGTTAGAGGCTAACCCGAGGTTAGTGGTGTTGGTGCAAGTCGAGCTTATAGAATCACTCGTTCATCTGTCTGCCCGTCCGTCCGTGTATTATAGCCAATTTACTATAAAACTAACTACCTATGAGTACGGGTACCGATTGAGTTGAAATTTGGTATACATAGGTAAATAAGTTAGTTGGTAACCCAAAGACTTATATGTAAATAAATGAATTTTAAACTTGCACCCCATACACTACTACTACTACAGCCAATTTTGCGTCTCACTGCTGGGCATAGTCCTCCTCTCATCACGAGAGGGTTAGGGCTGTAGTTCCCACGCGGGCCCAGTGCGGATTGGGGACTTTCTTTTGAATTACTTCGCAAATGCGTCCAGGTTTCCTCACGATGTTTTCCTTCACCGAAAAGCTCAGTAGTGGCACAGGTAGTGGTAAATTCAAATTGAATTTCGCACATAAGTAAACTTAGAAGTGCGAGCCGGTGCACCTCATGTTTGGGGGTAAGTAAATCAATTTTGGAAATGATCGGTTTGTCGCCATCGGGCCTTATGGAAGCGAGCAAGCATAAATATTTTGATCATGGACTTATTGTCGGACGTTAAAAGATAAAAAGATAAAAAAACATTTATTCAAGTAGGATTTTACAATCACTTTTGCATCGTCATTATGTACAGTTTGATGTAGTTATCATTTAAAACATACCGTTATCCGCTGCAAGCTTCGTCATTGATTTAGGTACCTACATCTTCTACTTTGTATCACACTTTTTTTTATCACACGCACTATATCGAATTTTAACTAAGTCCTTAAGCGCACACATGTTTATTACTCCAATTCAGGCCAGGAATTCTTGTCACTTAAATAATCTTCTACACAATAGTAAACTTTGCGCAGCAGAGCACTTTTTAAATATTTTTTAAGTTCCGGGGGGGCAGGTTCATTAGAGTAGGTAGGTTAGGTTCGTTAGAGTGCATGTCCACATATTTATGATCACATCGCCCGCTACGATATATGTATGTAAAGGCGACTGTATGTTCAAGGATACTTAGTTTCAATTTTGAATTATGAAGAAAGTATTTTAAAGATAAAAGATCAAAAACATTTATTCGGTAGGATTTCACAATAACTTACTTTTGCATCGTCATATTTATAAGGTGGAAACTTGTTTTCTCCCACGCAAAGTCAGGGCTAGTTGCTAGAAGTCCTAGCTTGGAGTTTAATATGAATGGCGCATAACATAAGATGTTGGGCGCATGCCGCACCTCCGGCCGTAACTTCGTTGCTCCCTGGGGTGAACATGCAGTTATTTTCAACTAGCTTCTCCCCGCAACTTCGTATGCGCAGAAATATTAAAATTTATAACGTTTTTTCCCGTTCCCGTGGGAATTTCGCAAAATCCTCTCTTAGAGCTCCCCTACGTTCCCTAAGGAACCTACATGCCAAATTCCTGCTCTCTACGACCAGTACTTTCGGCTCTGCGTTGATCGATCAGTCAGTCTGTCCGTTTCTTGTTCCTGGTATGTTAGTTACATAACACTTGGGATTTTAGTGACTTTAAATTTGGACTTTACACTTTACACACATAGGGATCGTTTTATATCACACCCGCGACACGCCATACAGACGGAACCTAGACTGCAAACTAAAATATTCTGGTACTTAAACAAATATGTGCGCATGTGTGCGTGATTTCCAGTTCCGACCGGTTTTGCTATGTTCCGACATGTTTCCGACTCCCGTTGTGCGGTCGACGTCAATTTATTTATTTATTTAATAGCATAGTACGTACAGAATGCACTGAAAAAAAATATTACCAATCCATATTAATATAATATTAGGTCCTTACATATGAAATTGGCGTTTCATATGGCAGAAATGAAAACGATTTTTTTTTATGAAACTATTTTTTTATTTAGTCAAAGTATGTACCATGGCTATCTATGCACTTTTGCCATCTCGAAGGTAGTTCATTGATTCCTTTACTAAAAAAAGTGTGTGAGCGAGAATCAATAAAATCTTTGAAGGCCGTTTGGACAGCCTCGTGAGAATTGATTTTTTTTCCTTGCATGAAGTTGTCCAAATTCCGAAAAAAATGGTAATCAGTTGGAGCAAGGTCCGGGGAGTATGGTGGGTGTCGAAGACATTCCAGTCGCAGCTCCCGTAGTTTTGCGGCCGTCAAACGTGCCGTATGTGGTCGAGCGTTGTCCTGAAGCAGCAGTGGGCTAGATCGATTGACCAGTCTGGGTTGTTTAATGGCTAGCTTTTCCATCATCGTTTGCAATTGTTGACAATACACATCAGCCGTGATTGTTTGCCCAGATCTTAAGAAACTGTAATGGATGACACCGGCACTAGTCCACCAGACACTTACCAGTTCCTTTTTCTGAGTCAACTTTCGTTTCGGGCAGAATTTGGCTGGTTCACCTGGGTTCAACCATTGTGAAGAACGTTTCCGGTTGTCGTACAAGATCCATTTTTCATCACAAGTAACGATACGATTCAAAATGCCTTCATTATTGTGCCGGTTGAGAAGTGAAACGCAACACTCGACGCGTGTTTCTTTGTTTGCGTCGCTCAATTCATGCGGTACCCATTTTTCAAGTTTTTTCACTTTTCCAATTTGTTTCAAGTGAATCAAAATGGTTTTATCACTCACACCGAAGCCTGCCGCTAACTCTGACGTGGTTTGCGATGGATCTGCTTCCACAATTGCTTTTAATTCTTCGTTATCAACTTGTGTCTCCGGCCGTCCACGAGGCTTGTTCTGTAGGTCAAAATTTCCAGAACGGAAACGTTGGAACCAATAACGTACCGTATTTTCTTTTGCAGTAGCTTCCCCATACGCATTGTTAATCCTACGAGCCGTTTCTGCAGCACTAGTGCCGAGGTGAAACTCATATTCGTAAATATAGCGATATTTTAAGTTCTCCATATTGTGACCAGAACGATGTGAAAGAAAAACAAATGACGCGATAACAAATAAATTTCGTAATTCGAACACAGAAATACATGGTCTTAAATTTGAAATAAATTTGAATTTGGAATTCCTAGCCGAACGCCACATATTTTGAATCAAAGTTGCCAGTTCGCCAAACGCCAATTTCATATGTAAGGACCTAATATTATAAATGTGAAAGTAACTCTGTCTGTCTGTTACCTCTTCACGCTTCAACCGCTGGACCGATTTGGATGAAATTTGGCATGGAGATAGTTGGGGTCCCGGGAAATGACATAGGCTACTTTCTATCCCGGAAAAACGCATAGTTCCCGCGGGAGCGCGATAACCGAATTCCACGCGGGCAAAGTCGCGGGCAGAAACTAGTATTTTCACATTTTTTCATATTTCTTTATTGCTTCCATGGTTTACAAGATGTTAGGTACATTGTTTAGTTGTCGCTTTACATGGACCCTATTAGGGCGTAGCATTAAGATCTTAAAAAACTAAACTTACGACCTAAAGTTACAAAAGTATTATTTTAAATGTAATGTAAATGTTATAACCATTTGTAAATTTTGAAAAAAGGCCTTCTGCTTGAGTTTGTTGCGGCGCTTCTTCTCAAGCAATGGGTCTAGGAAGCGCTAGTAAATTCTTTTCTGACGTGTAAAAGTGCCCCTATGTGGCCAATTTGCTGAATAAATGTTTGAATTTTGAATTGAATTTTGAATTTGAATTTTACTTCATTATAATTATAACCAACTAGCTTCTGCCCGCGACTTCGTCCGCGTGGAATTCGGTTATAGCGTTCCCGCGGGAATTGAGCGTTAAACTATAACAAAACAAATTAATAACCAACCAGTCTTATTAGCAGTAACGAATTGGTTTTGCAAGTTTGAATCAAGTTTTATTTATTCGTTATGAAAGTTTGCTAATTAAACTATGTAGTTCAGCTATTTTTTTTTCATTGTGGCCACGGAATCACCCGCCTGAATCTAGCGCGCGCGCAACTCGCGCCCAACTCGCCTTACTGTCATCCGGAGATGGTGAGTGAATCGTTGGCCCGCGTAGTGGTACACACACATTTACAAGTGTACAGACGTTCAAGCACGCAAACATTTACACTTCAGTCGAATTCGAATTGTGTTCGATTGTGTTCGGGTGTTTTTATACCCGTGTCCGCGTTCGGCCATGATGTGATTTGCAATTTCATTGTAGCAACAAATTAATTTGGTAATCCAATATCGAAAATCGTGCCAAAAACACGTCATTAG
Organism: Aethes cnicana; assembly: GCA_963971205.1. Taxonomy (NCBI): domain Eukaryota; kingdom Metazoa; phylum Arthropoda; class Insecta; order Lepidoptera; family Tortricidae; genus Aethes; species Aethes cnicana. Next base: position 648,090 of record OZ020274.1, on the reverse strand, counting down.
CTGTCAGAATAATGTATTCAAAATTATTAATTGAACTCTCCAGGGGTCGTAAACAATTTCCCGCGGAGTTGAGAAATATTTTTAATTCATTAGGAGATAGCGACGCCTCGGCCGGAGGTGAAGCCTGGCCACTCCCGCCTCCATGACCAGCAAAAAGCGACAGCGGAACGAAACGCCATCGACGCGTTTTTAATCTCAATAATTTCATATGTACCTAAACTAAAAGCTCTGCCTAGTTTTGATGTTGATCTACAACGTAACATGGACTGTACTAGAGGGACTGCTCATTTGAAGTGCATCACCGAGTTGCTAATTACGTAAGCATAAGCATATCTCAATTCCATTCAATTCAAAAGAATAAGCTCTTTGAAGTGGCAGTGGGCCGGTCACATCGCGAGAACTGCGGATAGTCGTTGGAGTAAACGCGTTCTTGAGTGGAGACCACGACAAGGCAAACGAAGTGTAGGGCGCCCTGTTGCCAGGTGGAGTAACGATTTGCGCAAGGTGGCCGGTGTAGATTGGATGCGGCACGCCTTGGACAGAGTTCATTGCCGTGCATTGGGTGAGGCCTACGTCCAGCAGTGGACTACTATGGGCTGTTGATGATGATGATGATGATCTCAATTCTGTAGCAGCTTGTACCTTGTACCACGCGCAATTCTCTCGCCGCGCCACAGTCAGCTGACCTCCTCAAATTTAATTAAATCAGGAAAAGCCACGATAACCGCGAACCCAGGGGTTGCCAGGGGTTGGCGACCCAGGTGTCGTTGCAATATATGCATTTAATTTCGACACGGGATAACTTTATAATAAAGGTGTTTAATATTGAAGGTTATTTATGGAATTAACACATTAATGTATGGAAATAAAAATACATTTACCGCAATAATGCAGACCGATAGAAACAGATCAGGCGTTGAACTGCTGGCATGGATTGTAACTCTGTCGTGCACTAACTACTAAACAACTTTTGACTAAATTGCCTAAGTACTTCCTTTTCTTATATTATCCCAAAATTCTCACGAAAACGGGATTTAGGCGGGTTCACACCAAGTTTTACTTTTCATCTTCCATTGATTTGCTCACTCCGCTTAGGCGTGAATGAGAAACCTAATGCATAAATAACACACTAGCTTCTACCCGCGACGTAGGCCGCGTGGAATTCAGTTACAGCCTTCTCGTGGAAGCCTCCAACACGATGGAGTTTGTAAATGTCGCGGGAACGCGGTGGATGCGAGTGGCATAGGACGGGTCTGAGTGGCGCGCCTTGGGGGAGGCCTAAGTCCAGCAGTGGGCGTGCTGAAAATAAAGAAGAAGATGATGATGATGATGTTCTCGTGGAGACTGCGTTATTCCGAGATAAGAGTATGCCCCGCCCCGGTACTCGAACTATCTATCTCCTTACCAGATTACATCTAAATAGTAGTATCCGAAGGATGCGGAGGCAAATTCCATGGGTCCAGCGGTTGAAGCTTAGGTAATAGGTAACAGAGACAGCCAGATAGAGTTAGTAACCTACTCGTAATACAGCCTATTTACGTCTCACTGCTGGGCACAGTCCTCCTCTCATCGTGAGAGGGGTTGGGCATGTCCCCACGCGGGCCCAGTGCGGATTGGGGACTACACACGCATCTTTCAATTACTTCGCAGATGCGTGCAGGTTTCCTCGCGATGCTTTCCTTCACCGAATAGCTCAGTTGTAAATTCCAATTGAATTTCGCACATAAGTAAACTCAGAGGTGCGAGCCAGAACCGAACCCCCGACCCTCAGCATGAGAGGCGGTAGGTCGAACCACTAGGCCACCAGAGTTACCTTCTTTCATTTAAGATATTCGTAGGTAGGTATGAACATTTTGCTGTACATAGATTCTGTCTGTCGTATTAATATTACTCTAATGTTGGTACGGACGAATATTATTTCGTTAATATTAGAAGCGATTAAGGATTATAATGGTAGGTACTTACTACTTAGTGACACAAGTAAGCATCTTTAATGAGAAACGGAATGAATTCCTGCGGACTTATTAAATTAACGCGTATCGCGAACGGGCTAATTGCCTAAATTGAATTGTCTGACACGATCATTTAATTAATGCTATTGTTTTAATTATTATAAGAGACTCAAAATTACTGTTACATCTGCTAATTGGAACATTTTACACCTAGGTTCAATCATACTACAACAGCGTCTTTGCCTACGTCTTCTCATCATAAGGTTTTGGGCTATAGTCCCCATGCAAGCCCTATGAAAAAATGGCCTATATCCTTTCCCGGGACTCCAACTATCTCCATACCAAATTTCATCCAAATCGGTCCAGCGGTTGAAGCGTGAAAAGGTAATAGACAGACAGACAGACAGAGTTACTTTCGCATTTATAATATTAGTATGGATATAATATGGATTACAGTGCAGGTTTCCTCACGATGTTTTCTTTCACCGAAAAGCTCCGTGGTAAATTCAAATTGAATTTCGCAGATAAGTAAAAGAGATGCGAGCCGGATTCGAAACCCCCACCCTCTGCATGTGAGTCGGAGGTTGAACCACTAGGCCACCACGGCTTACTTCTCGCCGAAATTCAAGTCTCGACCGGGATATTTCTTTTTATATTGAAATGAACTTTCATGAAGTGACTACGTTTAAGTTTGTCACTCCTTTAAACTTGAAAAGAACTTAATTAATTTATATTCTCAAACGAGCTGCCGCATAAAATAAATGAACTTTTACAAGTTTTTGGTGTCTGCTTTTTATTTTGCAGCACTAAATTTTTTGTCGGGAACTCCTCCGAGACGATGTCTTCATTTATGTTATTTATTTTTATTGTTTAATTTACGTTAGGTACACACTCTCATCTTATCTCATTTTATCTACAGGTAAACTTTACTTGGAAGTTTTTTCACGAAATAAATATGTAGGTAGGTATTTTCAATTTTTCATTTGAGGTGCAACTCCTTAACTTAAAAATCTTTTTAAATTTAAGATTATAGTTAAGTACTTAATTTTTATTTTTTTATTTTTTACACGATGCTAAAAATTACTTTCACATCACCCTTGGCCGTAAAGTGGGATTTTCTGCCCGCTACGCGGAGAGAAAATCCTTCGGTTCGGGCCACAGAAACCTGCGATCTGGGATATTTACGGATTCACCACCCTTGGTATGTAATGTACTATTATTAATCTGTAGCTAAAGTGTGTAAACGTACGTACTCATGCGTCACGAGAACCTATTGGAGCAAGACGTCTGTAAACGTAACCGTATATGTTTGTGTACATGTTTGTATGTACGTCCGGGTTTAAGTCGAGAACAACTGGCCGGTTTGCCACAAAATGTTGTATGGGGGTACATTAAAGACGAGTCAACAATATCACAATATAGACTACACGCTTTTTGTTTCGGAAAACGCATAGTTCCTGCAGGAACGCAATAACTGAATTTCACGCGAAAAACATCGCGGGCAGAAGCTAGCAAGGGGCTATATGCTGTTCCCTATAGGATCGCTCAAGCGTCGCGTGAACTTTAAGCAGCTAGATTTAAAGTTCAACTTGACGCGGAGTAATCCTATACGGAACCGCGAGATCCCTATTTAAGACTTCGAATATAGTCCCAGTAATACCTTCTCGCTAAATAGGGAGATGGTGTATCACTTATAGGATAGTATAGCGGTTCCGGCTTTAAACGGCCAGGAACAAAAGAAGAATGGAACGGACCGATAAGTGCGATAGCTTAGCTCCGAGTGACAGGAGATAAGGGAGTTCCTTTGTACGAAAAGTGTGAGAAAACTATAAATTGAACATTTGAAGAACCCCCACAGGAAAATGCCCGGTTAGTCGGTTATTGCAGCTATGATTCAAGGACGTAGCGCTTCGCCGCTCGCCATATTAAATTTCAGCCGAAAGACGTCCACTGTTGGACATAGGCCTCCCTCAAGGCGCCACTCAGACAGACCGGTCCCGTACAACTCGCTTCCACCGGTTTCCCGCTACGAGGTCGTCGCTCCATCTTGTTGGAGGCCTACCGACAGCTCGTCTCCCGGTCGCCACTCGAGAACTTTCCAGCCCCATGCCCCATCGGCCATAAGATGAGTAAGGGTTCACAATCAGCCGGAGAAAAATGGCCCATCGAAACGGGTGCCCGAGTTGTTCGGGCACCCGTTTCGATGGGCCATTGGCGCCATTTGGCGCTCACTGAATTTGACACTTAAGTCTTATAGTGTTAGGTTTACTTATGTATAAAATATTTATTTTGACACATATTATAAAGAGGCGTTATCAGCATATTGGAACGTATTTTCTAATGTCAGTTTACTCCATATATTTTGACATATTCTGTTAGGTAGGTACTGTTCGTCCATATGTTTTATAGGTCAATGGCGAGTCCTGAATTTTCTTGTATCGCCGCATCCAGCAACTTGGAGTGGGACTTTGTAAGAAAACTATAATCAACAATCAAATACTTACCTAAGGCCGCTCCTATTCCCGGCTCAGCCGTATCACTGTCACTCGTGCAACGAGTGAAAGAGAAAGCGCTACGCACACGTTTTAATTTCTATAAAAATACCGTCTAAAAACGTAGCATTTATGGAGCTGTCAATTTATGCATTTAATATGGATAATTTTTCTGTTATGTTTAGTTTTACACCGTTTGTTATAATAAACTGTAGTAAAGTTGGATTAGAGATCTGAGGTTAATTTGTAATTTACTTGTATCGAGCGAAGTTTCGTGAAACGTGTAACGAAAGCTGTCAATTTAAGGATGATATAATCAAATATAACATGTGATTTTTTTTTATATTTTTAACTTTTAGCATTTTTTAGAAAAGTATCGTCTTACATGAGCAATTTGACGATGCTGGGTCAGGGAATGGCTTTAAGAACTCAGTTCGAGATATGAATTGGTCTTTTGCATAGAGGCACACCAAATCCCGAGGCGCCGGCAGGCGAGGCGGGTGAATCAGCTGAGCTATTTAAATTAGACCAGCCCAGCGATTTGCATTTCTGGCCACGGGGAGGCGGTGACAAGTTTAATCCGCTTATAACCGGTAGTGCTTTGAGGTGAGATAAATCGCGACGCCATATTGGATTTTAGAAAGATGCCAACTGAGGTAAATATTTACTTATGTTTGCAATTGTGAATCTTAAATTCATCATCATCATGAGGATTTCAGCATTAGCCGTCAACTCCTAACACAGACCACCGTCAACGCTACGCAGCCTTGCCTCCATCGGCTTCCCGCGACTTTAAACATATGGATAGTCTAAAGACAGCTTCTTTTTCCGATACACAGTTCAACAGTTCATTTACTTTATAACGGGAACTGGGATCGTCTCTAACGTCGGAAAATACTTTAAGTACTGGTTACGGAAAGTTCTCGAGTGGCGTCCGCGAACCGGGAGACGAGCTGTCGGTAGGCCTCCAACAAGATGGAGCGACGACCTCGTGAAGGTCGCGGGAAACCGGTGGAAGCAAGTAGCACGGGACCGGTCGGAGTGGCGAGCCTTGGGGGAGGCCTATGTCCAGCAGTGGACGTCTTTCGGCTGAAATGATGATGATGATGATGACTGGTTACTATGACTTCGCAAATATGTACACACTTCTGCACTTTAGGTACTACGTTGCAATAGAGTACATTTTTATAGTGTCCAAGTGTACAGTGAGGACAGCATTTCCTTCTCCGTTCCCGCTACGTTTGTAATATTTATTTATGGTGAAACTCGCGGGTCAAGACGGTAATACTCCAACTGGCCGATTGCCCACTGCGCTGCATATTACCATCTCAATGGGTTTCTTAACCAACTGCGCTATTAATTACTCAAGAGCGCTCCTTAGTTTCGTGCGCCCACCATATAGTTAAGATGCATTTCCTAAAAGTTAAAGTACAATGATCGGCAAAATTTACTGAGTAAGGGTGCCTTTCCGCTGGAGCGGAGATGTGCGGAATCAACCAATCACGGGGCAGCCCGATGCCACGGCTCCCGCTGAACCCCGCCCCCCTTCCGCTCTGACCCAATGTGATTGGTTGATTTCGCACATCTCTACTCCGCTTCAGTGGAAAGGTAGCCTAATACAAGGCGTCACTAGATGATTTTGGGTTCTCAGGAAGTTTTTTAAGTATTTTTTGCTGCTTACTGTACTTGTTTTGCGTCGTTGTTCTTTTGTCATGTATATTTCGACTTTTTGGGCACAGGCCTACTCTCATCACGAGAGGGTTGGGCTATAGTCCCCACGCGGGCCCAGTGCGGATTGGGGACTTCACACACATCCTTGAATTACTTCGCAGATGCGTGCAGGTTTTCTCACGATGTTTTCCTTCACCGAAAAGCTCAGTGGTAAATTCAAATTGAATTTCGCACATAAATAATTTCAGAGGTGCGAGCCGGATTTGAACCCGCGACCCTCTGCATGAGAGGCGGTAGGTCAGACCACTAGGCCACCACACGACTGACAAGACCTAAATTGACTTTTATATAAACACTATTTAAACGCAAACTATTTGATATTGTAAGGCGAGTAAAATATATGTCAATATTCACTATATACTTGAAAAACTTGCTATTTCGTAAAAAGAATTTAATGAAATCGGTTCGATTAAAAAAAATTGTGAAGTTACGTCTTCTTCTACTATTTAAACGGTACCTACTAAAGTTTTTTTAACGCAGTTTTATATAATTAAATAATCTATTCCATCATACTCATACCAAAAAAAATGCTAATTTATATCGTTCATGCAATGTGGGTTTTTTTTTAATTTTTTTTAGGGTTCAAATTAAATACAGATGTATTCATAAACGCTTTATTTCTGCTTATCAACAATTCATTAAAAAAACATTGCCTATCATAATCGCGAAGCACAATATTAACTAATTCATTATTATAAAAATCTCCTATTGTGGGAGATCACAGACTCTCCCGATCAGCATACTGGGTTTTGGTTTATGAAGAGATTAACTCAAACTGTCAGAATAAAAAAAAACAAATTAATAGTGAAAATCTTGCTAAACATAATAAAAATAACCAATAATTATATATTTATACTAGTCTAATAAGTAATAAAAAATACGTACATAATAAAATTCATTTCAAACTTTTGACAAACCACGGGCGGTAAATCGTAAAGCCCTGGGGCTTCGGTTCAGGCCACAGAAACCTGCGATCTGGAACATTTACGAATTCACCACCCTAGGTCTGTAATGTACTATTGTTAACTTGCAGTCAAATTGTATTCATTTGTTAACTTGCACCGTGGTACAGTCAAATTCATGAATGAAACATCAGTCCTTACCAAGTTCTTTTCTAAAATTATATTTTTTGTTTCTACTAAACGAAAACCCAGCATTGTAAAGGCTTAACAGTGTGATAAGCACCTTGTGACTTGAAATTACACTTTTCATACACCAACACATAAAATATGACTATTTTAGCTACTATACTTAGATACGTGCACTAAGGACAAGCAAATGTGATTGTAAGACACGGCCTATAAAAGCACGATTTCGAACACAAATCGAATGAAGTGTCTATGTTTGCGTCCGAGGACGTCTGTACACTTGTAAATGTGTGTGTACCAGTACCTACCCGGGCCAAAGATTCACTCACCATCTCCGGATGAAACAAATGACGTTAAGGCGAGTTGCGCGCGGGCTAGATTCAGGCGGGTGATTCCGTGGCCATTCTGTACGTAGTACTATTAAATATTATGTGACTTAACGTGAGCTGTCATTCCATACAGTAACGTAATATCCTCAATAGTAAAAATATCGTGAGATTTTGCATCAAGAACGTGTTAAGCTAGTAAGCTTAACACGTTCAATGTTTTAATGTTGCAATACAGTAGTATTGCAACATTAACAGTGTGTTGGTGTATCAAGTGTTCATAATGGAAAAACGTGAAGATGGTAAAAGCCAGTAAATATATATAGTCTTAGAATTATATAATTTTCACGTCAATCCTATTTAACATATAAATATTGCTTTCTCTTCGATTCAGTGTAATACAATTAGTATAATTATTTCAATCGGTTATCCTAGTGAGGTCATTCGTTTACAATTTCGTCGATATAAAATAAAATATAAGGGACTATATCACGTCTAATATTAAAATAACAATAAAGACGTACATAATACAGATAACATTAAGAGGGTTTACTCCGAAAGTTGGCAACGTCGCAAATAGCTGTCAAATATCTCGCTGTTTTCATTAAATTCTGAATATTACTGAATGAAAACATGATTATCCCTCTATGGTCGAATAAAACATTAAGTATGGATTGCCACCATTATCATAGGAACACGAAAGTTTTAGTATTGAAAAAGTAATATCTTTTGAAAACTTTACATCGCATTTTCCATGCATTTTAATGTAATCCTATCATTTGAATGCCTAACCAACTAATATAAAACGAGACGCGTCATTCAACCATAGAATGATAACTTCTTTTTAGGGTTCCGAAGTCCACAAGGAACCCTTATAGTTTCGCCATGTCCGTCCGTCTGTCCGCACTATTGCTCGGAGATGCTTAGGTCTAGAGAGCTGTAATTTGGCATGAATATGCATATTAGTTACGCTGACAAAGTGGTACAATAAAATTTTGAAATATTTTTTTTATAGGGTACCTCCCCTACTCGTAAAGTGGGGATGTAATTTTTTTTTCTTGCGTACCCCATGTTGCGGCATATCGTTGAATAGGTCTTAAAAAAATATTGTGGGTTTGTTAAAACCATTTTTTGATTAAGTGATGCGTTTGTGAAATATTAAGCTTTAAAGTGATATTTTTTGTTAGAGTCACGTGTCCCCCCCCCCCTGCCAGCTAAATGGTGGTATTTGGATGGCTGAAAAAAATCACGGTTGTGGCATATATAACGTAGTTGAAAGAAAAACTATCAGAGCTAAGTAGGCTGTACAAACTTACGAGTAATAGTCGACCAACTTATAATGATGATTTTTCTCGAGCGGCAGGGGCGTCGGGCGGGCACGTCATACCACAGGCTAGCTAGATGCTAATAAGTCTTAGAAAGGTACTGTGGGCATCCTCAACTTCGGAACCCTATAATTTGCGCGTGGCCCGACACGCACTTGGCCGGTTTTAATTCAGTAATATTGAGATATTCATAAAAACAGCGATACATTTGACAGTTATATGCGACGTTGCCAACTTTCGGGATAAACCCCCTTAATACATAAACAAATACATTAATCTGAATTTACTACACGTAATGGCAAATCTCTTATCGGACATAAACATTTCTTTTGAGATTTATTTCACAAAATGACTATATCGACATACCATAAAAAAGTTCTACTTCAATCATGCCAATTTTAGACAATTGTACAATTGTATACTTGGAATTTTCACGGTACACAGTGACCATAAAAAAAACGTTTATTATTAATCGTTATTATTTGCTTGACAACTTAATACTGGCAAGTCTTTCATGCTTTGTCAGATTGGTAACAAAAAATATATAATCTAGATTATTTTTGAGCACAAACACCAGTTTGAGCACCCAGTTTATTATTCCTTTCCACAACTTCGAATTCATGGAAAATAGTAAAAAAAAAGAAAATCATAATTTATTTCACATATTTGTAGCATGTGGCAGAAATGAAAGATAACTATGATTCGTAGTCTTAAGAGCCTTCAATAAAAAAGTACTTTTGAAAATTACCTGCATAACTATTGTAGGTTTACTATCAAATACCTTCTTTAGTCAATTCTATCGACTATCGATTGAAATAAAGATGATTTTCTGATATCTCCTCAAAATAAAGATAGCAGATATATGAAGTTAGTAATTTATCCGTTTTGTTAGCTATTAGATAGAGGCTAGAAAATGCTAAACTATGAAAATCTGCATTGCAAGTATCTTATTTTTCTAGCCATACTGTTATTTGTGTTAATGTGTATACGTTTCGTGTACTAAGGATGTTTATGGTGTATTAGTTTTTTATGCAACTGCTACATAATAAAGGACATTAAAACACAAGTGATGAAAACAATTAAGATGGTTTACTCCGAAAGTGAGCAACGTCGCAAATAGCTCTGAAATATTTCGCTGTTTTCATTAATTTCTGAATGAAAACGTGAATTGTCGCTGAATAAAACATAAAGTTGAATAAAACATAAAGTATCGATTGCAACAATTATCATAGGAACACGAATTTTTTAAGATTATGAAAGTACTATCCTTTTTAAAACTTTCCATCGCATTTTCCATGCATAAATGCATGGAAAATGCATTTATGCATGTGATCTTGTCATGTGAAAATATAATCTTATCATTTGAATGGCTAACCAACAAACATAAAACGAGACGCGTCATTCAAGCATAGAATGATAACTTCTTTTTTAATTGAGTAACATTGAGAAATTAATAAAATAGCGAAACATTTGTCAGCTATATGCGACGTTGCCAACTTTCGGGATAAACCCTCTTAAGACAAACAATGTTGATAGAGCCATTAATATTATTCTGTGCGTTGTGTACAATGATTTAGTCGAAATAACACGTATCGTTATTACCAGAAATAAGAACCAAACTGTACAACGAGTGAGCGATTATATTCATAAATGTACTTGACGTCCTGTGTTTATTACACATCTTACCTTATCTGTGTTCTGGCCTGTGACAGAGAACTTCGCTAATGGGGACTATCGTTTCTTAGCTCACCAGTTGGCGCCACTGTTGACTAAGGTCCAGAGGCATAGCTGTCAAAGGCGACTTTATAAGATCGGCGCAGAAACAAGGTTTTAAATCTTGAATCTCATTAAGTTTATTAATTATAAATAACTATCATCATATCGAGTAGCTATGTCGCATTGTTGTGCAGTTCAGTTTCGTTCGGATTTTTTTCCATTTTTTTTTCAAAGCGAATTCACATTGATCGCCAAATAATCCATATTTGCGATAATTTCACGAAGGAGATCTCTTTTCAACAAGTTAGTTAAAGAATTTATCATTTACGTCACGAAGCCCGCCAAAACCAGTGAAAAGTGAATGTTATTGGACCTCACGCGACGCTAGCGCCTCTAGTGGCAAATTCACACGCGATAGCCCCCATTCGACGAACACTGCGATGAACAAGTCATTACCGTACTTTATAGAAAAGAAACCTATTCAGAATCGTCATCATAAGTCGTAATAGTGAAGAGGGTATTGTTTTTTTTTTTAGAGATCTTCTACTATCTAAAGTCCCGCGCCTTCACATTTCAAAACGCTTCAATGTATTTAAAAAGCACCACCAACAGTCAACACATGTGTGCGTGCTGAGACAGCCATCAACTATGCGTTGAGAGTGTTGGTGGTGCTTTTTAAATAATAAAGAAAAAAATGAAGCGTTTTAAAATGTGAAGGCGCGGTACTTTAGATAGTAGAAGATCTCTACCGTGATGACGAGCTGACACCATCTGTTCTCCTCACAAGACACTGAGTGTAGAAGGACCATCTGTAACAAATGTTATCGTATTAGATTATTTTCCAGCTTCACTATACAAATCAAATCAAATCAATCATTTATACAGCAAATGGGGCACTTTTACACGTTTTACCAGACATAATTGGCTCTGCAGACTTGAAAATTACTCTAAATCGGCGTTTCTTCCTAAAAGTACATACGTAAAAAACGAAATTGTTTCTGAAAAAATGACCTCGTATCTTAAAAACTACGCGACTGATTTTGTTCATTAAAATTTTCAAGTTTTTGTTGAAATCCATATTACCATTTTATTTTATTCTATAGTTAAAAAACATTCGAGGGGGGAACACACACAGTATGTAATGTACTCACGCTAGAAGGGCCGGTGCGCGGCGGGGTACTTGGCGGGCAGCGCGGCGGCGGCGGCGCGGGCCAGGTGCGGCCAGCCCAGGCGGGAGTACGTTCGAGGGGGGACACACACAGTATGTAATGTACTCACGCTAGAAGGGCCGGTGCGCGGCGGGGTACTTGGCGGGCAGCGCGGCGGCGGCGGCGCGGGCCAGGTGCGGCCAGCCCAGGCGGGAGTACGTTCGAGGGGGGACACACACAGTATGTAATGTACTCACGCTAGAAGGGCCGGTGCGCGGCGGGGTACTTGGCGGGCAGCGCGGCGGCGGCGGCGCGGGCCAGGTGCGGCCAGCCCAGGCGGGAGTACGTTCGAGGGGGGACACACACAGTATGTAATGTACTCACGCTAGAAGGGCCGGTGCGCGGCGGGGTACTTGGCGGGCAGCGCGGCGGCGGCGGCGCGGGCCAGGTGCGGCCAGCCCAGGCGGGAGTACGTTCGAGGGGGGACACACACAGTATGTAATGTACTCACGCTAGAAGGGCCGGTGCGCGGCGGGGTACTTGGCGGGCAGCGCGGCGGCGGCGGCGCGGGCCAGGTGCGGCCAGCCCAGGCGGGAGTAAGCCTGAACGAGACGCTCCTCCACGTCACGCGACGGCCGCTCCTCCTGGATCTTGGCGAGCAGCTTCACCGCGCGGCCCCAGTGCCGCAGCGTGAAGCAGTGCCACACGCCGTAGTGGATCGCCTGCGGAGAGGTTGTTATTTAGACCAGACACGGGGTAATTATATAGACTGTCAATCTCGTATATCGTCAATAGTCAGGGAACTCCAAATTTTAATACTTTGCCTGTACAGTGCCATCTAGATTTTTCTCGTGGAGTTCAAATTTATATGCATGCTACTTAGGCAGCGACATCTAATTTCGCATTTAACAATTATTTCGGGCGTACGCTGATTTGTATGAAGGTTGAAATTCTTAGTATACCTTACTTTTTAGGGTTCCGAACCTCACGAGGTAAAAACGGAACCCTTATAGGATCACTCGTGTGTCTGTCCGTCCGTCTGTCACAGTCGATTTTCTCCGAAACTACTGGACCGATAAGTTGAAATTTGGTACGTATATGTAAGTTTGTGACCCAAAGATGGACGTGTAACGAAAATAAATGAATTTTAAACATAGACCCTATTTTAGGGGGCTAAATTTGAAAAAATATTAATTAAGTTTTTCAAACTACATCGTGTGA